>JAODPA010076434.1:0-28271 GCA_025585075.1 Nepenthes mirabilis
TACTACGTTTTCTTTTGATCTCAAAATTTAAATCGATACCTGAGCGATCTAATGGGCGCACTCTAGGCACCGACTCAATAGTTCTAAATATTCTCCAAAATTTTTATAATATTTAATTAATTTTTATCACACCAAAATTACCTAAAAATAAATAAACCCAATTAAATCATATAAAAATATTTAGGATATTACAAGCTCGAGCTCGGAATTGGACTCGAGAACCTTGGATTCCTCCTCTCTCTTCCACTTCGTGGTCTCTCTCTCTCTCTGTCTCAAAAAGCTAAAAAGAATGACATTGAAACCCTCGTGGCTCGATTTATAACATGTGCCAGCGCTTGAGTGCCAGCCGAGGAGTGGCAAGCACAGCTACACGGGTTCTAGCACCAGCTTGGGCGCTCGAGCGTCTGGCAGGTGCAGCCGTTCTATTACCAAGGCCCAACAGGTGCCCCTTGCCGATCCCTCCTTTATTCCCAGAACCTAATTTTTTCACATGAATTAAGTCTAATTTTAATAATAATAATATAATTATCTCCTAATTACGACGCTAAGAAAATCAGAACCTCACAACTCTCCCCCACTTAGAAAATTTCGTCCTCGAAATTAATGAATCCTAACACTTAAATAAGAAGACATACTTTGAAATAAATGGGTATCTTTGTGCCGAATCTCCTCCTCCCTCTCCCACGTCGCCTCATTGCGGGAGTGATTCTTCTGTAAAACTTTCACTAGCGGGATGGTCTTCGAGCGTAGAATTTAGTCCTTTTGATCTAAAATTTGAACCAGCTCTTCCAAATATGATAAATCTTCCTCGATATCCAAGGGGCCGTAATCGATAATGTGCATTGGATCATGGACATACTTCCTCAACATTGAGACATAGAAGACATTGAGCACCTTGGCCAAACTTGGCAGCAATGCCAAACGATATGCCACTTCTCCGACTCTTTCTAGGATCTCAAAGGGCCCAATAAACCGTGACTTTAGCTTTCCCTTGACAACAAATCTAAAGATCCCCTTCCACAGTGACACCTTAAGGAAAACAAAATCTCTGACCTCAAATCTAAGCTCAGATCTCCTCTGATTGGCATAACTCTTCTGCGAACTCTGGGCCATCTTCAGCTTCTCAAAAACCACTGTGATCTTTTTTGATGTTTTCCGAATTACATCAGGGCCCAACAAACATCTATCTCTTGTCTCCTCCCAATGAATAGGAGATTGGCACTTCCTACCATATAGTGTCTCAAAAGGAGCTATGTCGATACTCGCTTAGAAACTATTGTTATAAGTAAACTCGGCCAACGCCAGGTGATTATCCCAATTCTCTCTCATCTCCATCATCGAGGCTCTAAGCATATCCTCCAATATCTAAATCATCTGCTTAACTGGCCATCGATCTGAGGGTGATACACTGTGTTGAATTTCAATTTCGTCCCCAACTCCCGGTGCAAACTCTCCCAAAACTTAGAGAAAAAATGAGGATGACGATCAAACACAATAGATACTGACACACCATGCAGTCTAACAATCTCATTGATGTATAACTGCACCAGACAATCATGAGAATACATCATCCAAATGGCTAAGAAATGACCCGAATTCGTTATCCGATCCACAATGACCCAAATTGTATCGTGATTCCTCGGGGTCTTAAGCAAGTCTAAAACAAAATCTATAGAAATATCTTCCCATTTCCAACTCAGAATGGGTAAGGGTTGCAACAATCTCATGGGCTTCCTCCTCTCAGCCTTCAACTACTGACAAATCAGACATCGGCCAACAAAAGTAACAATCTCCCTCTGTATATTTCTCCACTAGAACATTCTCTTCAAATCCTAGGACATCTTATTTATCCCGCGGTGGATCATATACATGGTTCTGTGAGCCTCTTTCATGATCTCCTCTTTCAGATCCTTATTATCAGGTATACACAAACGATCCCGGAAGCACAAGGCTCCATCAGCACTGAAGCAAAAATTTCTCCAGGAGTCTCAGTCAAGGTCTTCAGCAATATCCATCAGAAATGAATCGCCTGCCTACCCTTCCTTAATCCTCTAAAGGATCTCGGGCTGTACCTGCAAGAATGACAACATCATCTTGTTGCCTTTGATATAATGCTGGATATTGTAAAAATTTAAACAATTTAGCATCTCCATCTACTTAATCTGTAGTCTCACTACAAAATCGGTCTGATGGCTCAAGATATCTGTGACCACATTTGCCTTCCCCGACTGCTAGTGGATCTCGCAATCATAGTCTTTAAGGAACTCAATCCGCCTCCACTGTCTCATATTCAGCTCTTTTTACGAGAATAGGTACTTGAGGCTCTTGTGATCAAAATACACACGAAACTTCTTGCCATACAAGTAGTGTCTCAAAATCTTTAACACAACACCATGGCGGCTAACTCTAAATCATGGGTTGGATAGTTCTTCACATAAATCTTTAATTTCCGAGATCCATAACTAACCACATTCCCATTTTGCATCAAGACACATCTGAGGCCAAACATAAAGGCATCACAATACACCTCGAAACCACCCAAACCATTATGGATAGTCAAGATCGGTGCTCAAGTCAAACGATCCTTCAGTTCTTGCAAGCTTCAGTCACACTCTTCAATCCAATCAAAACTTGCTTCCTTCTTCGTCAAATGGGTAAGAGGTAGAGAAATCTGATAGAAGTTCTCCACAAAATGGCAATAGTAACCAGCCATCCACAAAAAGCTACGGACGTTCGTCACAATCGTCGGTCGACACAAATTGATCACCGCTTGAACTTTCTTCCAGTCCACCGAGATGCCTCCATTAGAAATGATGTGGCCCAAGAACATGACCTCATTGAGCCAAAACTTGCACTTCTTCAACTTCGTGTATAACTTATGCTCTCGAAGGGCCTGAAGTATGACCCTTAGATGCTCCTCATGCTCAACACACTTCCTTGAATAAATTAAGATATCATTGATGAGAACCACAATAAATTTATCCAAGTACGGCTAAAAGACCTGGTTAATCAAATCGATAAACACGGTTAGTGCATTTGTCAATCCAAACGGCATCACAAGAAACTCATAATGGTCATACCTCATCCAAAAAGTTGTCTTCGCCACATCATCATGCTTAATCCTAAGCCAATGATACCCAAACTGAAGATCAATCTTAGAGAACATGCAGTCCTTTGCAACTTATCAAAGAGATCATCGATCCTCGGCAACGGAGACTTGCTCTTAACTATGATCTTATTCAGCTCACGGTAGTCCACACACAACCACAAGGTCTCATCCTTCTTCTTTACGAATAGGATCGGATTACCTCATGACGAAACACTTGGTCTAATCAAACCCATATCCAGAAGATCATGCAATTACTGCTTCAATTCTTTCAACTCCACAGGTTCCATACGGTAAAGGGTCCTCGAAATAGGTGCTAATCCAGGCACGAGATCAATTTCAAACTCGATCTCTCAGTGTGGTGGCAAAGTAGACAACTTATTAGGGAACACATCTTCAAACTCGCACGCTATCGGAATCTCCATAGCCGATAGCTCACAGCTCTTTGCCACAGTGGCATACACCAAATAAGTTTCACACCCACTTTTCAATAGATGATGAGCTTGTAGAGCCTTAGGAATATCTGGGCATTGGCTGGTCAAAAGTTGACAGGCTCTTAGGAAAAAAAATTTTGGGCCGGTCAACTTGTTGACCGGCTCCATGGCTTGTGGATAGCACTCTGGTCCGCCCAAATGCGATGGCCGGTTGGGCTGACATAGACGTGTTGGATTCAGCATCCTTCAGGCCTGGCTGACGTGGATAGATGGCTAGTGTTTGCCGGTTTACTATTATACGTGGGGACTAAGTGCCTGAACGTAGTTTTCTCTCACAATATCCCCGGAATGGGATGCTTACTGACTTGGACGAAGTGATTCTTTTGGGCAATATGGCTCCTTCACTCACAAGCTCCCGGTCCTGTTGGAGGCAGATATGTGACTTTTGGCTGGTTTGCATAGCCCTGTTTGGCTGCCGGTTTTGACTGATGTGGACAGTTGGCTATGCTGGGCACACCGGTCCTTCTCTCACACGTACCCAGTTTGGGAAGTTTGACCATTTTTGTGACTTGGAGGATGGAAGAGAGCTCCGGTGCACTCTTCAGTATTGAGGCTGCTGTTGGGCTTGTTGGCTGATGGTCTTGGCCGGTTGTTACGTCCTAGTATACTTTGTTTTCGTTTTCATGTTTCTTTCATGGTGTGTTCGGGGAATGCCCTAGCGGCTTTATTCTATCTCTAAGTTGGCAAAACACTTGGAGTTAGAATAGAGTTTTGTATATTTTTTTAATTTAATCAAATTTTAATTACTTACTAAAAAAAAGATGAGCTTGTAGAGCCGAAATAAAACTGGATGGCTCAACTTGTCGAACTCCCTGAATGTGAAAGGGTTCACATTTCAAAATTGTAAAGTCAACCTTCTTATGAAAATAATCAATAGTTGCATGATTTCTTGACAACCAATCCATGCCCAGAATAACATCAAAATCGTGCATCCCAGGAGAATCAAATCAACAGTTAAAGACAATACATTCACTTCAACCGAACACCCAGGGTAAGAAATATCAGTAATGCCAGAAGATCTCATGGGTATCGACACAACTAACAAATAATCAAGAGTCACAGGAGAAGTTACATGATGACAAGCAAACTGAGGGAAAATAAAAGAATGGATGGATCCAAAATCAAAAAGTACCGAAGCAAAAGCACCACAAATAGAAAGAATACCTTTCACCACATCATCGGACAACTTGGCTTCACTTTCAAACACAGTAAAACCTTTTCCTTGAACAACAAGCTTAGAGGAGAGGGCTTTCATCAGCTGAGGGCACTCTTTGTTTTTGTGCCCCGATTGCTCACAGTTAAAGCATATGCACAACTTCTTATAACAAGACTTATTCCCATGCACCTTCTCAGAGTGCTGACACGAACCAACTAAAGCTTGGGAGGACAATGCAATCTAGCTGCTCTTCTTCACAAAATCTGGCTGTTTCACCATCTTGGGTGGTCTCTGGAACTCGCACCCAAGCTAGCGCCAGCACCCCTTTTACTCGACAACCACTTCTTATAAAATTCTTCCTTAGTAAGCTCCCTCTCGTGAAGTGACGTGCGGTCCAATACATCCGCATATGTCAACAATTTCAAGGTTGTCAGCTACTTGCGGATATCATCCTGCAAACTTTAAAGGAACTTCCTTGCCTTCCTCTCTTCATCCTCGACCATATACGGAGCATGCTGAGCTAGCTCCATAAACTTTGCGTTATATTCAGGTACCGTCCTATTTTCTTGTCTCAGAGAAATAAATTCTTCCTCTTTTTACACTCAGAGGGTAGATGGAAAATACTTTTCCATAAATGCACCCTCAAACATGGCCCAAGTGATCTCATACTCTGACACACTGAATGCCCACTTTTTCATCTCCCACCAGTGGTGGGCTTCACCTCCTAACCAGTATGAGGCGAACAACACCTGGTCCTCATCGGGACAATGAATCACAGCAAACACCTTCTTCAGCCTTTGGAACCATGTGTCTGCTTTAGTCGGATTAGCCCCCCTAGAAACTCAAGGACTCACTCCTGGATGAATCAATCATAAGTTGATGGTCTAGGATTGGCAGGAATCGTGGGAAGAGTAGGAACAAGCACTGGAGCAAGATTCCTCTGCCCCGTATTCTTAATGATGTCTGTCATACGACCCAACAAATTTAAGTACTCAGTGTCTCGATCATGAGGCTAGCCACCTCCAGACATAGACCTCCTCCTTGGTAGCATTATCGGCTATCGATGATTATTCTGAAATAAGAATGGTACAGGTTAGATTATAGATCGAACACTAGCTAGAATAAGATACTTCTACGCAATTTAAATATAACTAATAGTTCTAAGCAGGACAACTAGGACAATTAAACTACCAAAACTAGCTTAACCGTTCTATGCCTATCTCTACTTTTTTCATCTAGCATATACTATCCTAGGCTTTCGCACAAGATTCTGATGAAGCCTAAGGCATCTCATCTCTAATACCAAGTATGACGGACCACGTTTTTCCTAATCGAAATCCGACAAGGTTTTAACAAAAACTGCTTCCAAATTAATACAACCTGTACAAAATACCTGTATAGCATAATATACAATCATAATAAATCTCAACAACATGATACACAGGATCAAAATAGCGACACCCAAGAATAGCACTGACGTCATAATTTTGGTCAAGACGTCGAGTCAGATAAGATGCCACTAGGTATCCAGATAAACCATAAAGACCTGCGGAAGCAATGCATTCGTCAATCACAGTGGAGACTATTCTATGAGTAGATCATCATCATCATATACATACATCAATATACAAAACCATCAATAATGATACAAAAAACTCCCCCAGATACAAAAATCACAACACTAAGTCCACCAGGCTTTTTCTTCAGGATTTGTAGCCCATCTAGCTCTTAGGCTCTACTCGACCTCATCAGGTATGAGGGCATGCTCATCTGGATAAAAGAAAGTGGTAAGGGTGAGCTAAATACTCAACAAGTGCAATACAATGAAGACAGTAAATAGTATATGCAAAATAAAGTAGATGAAAGATATAAGAGAAGAATAATGATACATGAATAAGATGTATCAATAAATATATTTTCGGAAATCATTTATCTTTCCTATTTTACTTATTCTCCCTTTAGGTTTCAAAACATGCAAAAAGTCTATTTAAACTTGCAGAATAAAGCCAGTAGACCTTACCAGCTAACGGTGCCGTCAAAGAAGGAAAGGAATGTGTATGTTTTCACATATTCTAAGGTGCAACCCACGCCGTTCAACATCCCGTGGTGAGCGGTATACTTTTAACTTGATATAAAGTGCCATATCACATATGCCACCATTTCTCTCATGGCCTAAAGGCAGCTCTCGTGCTTCCACAATAATATCCTAAGTCATGTCAGGAAATATTACCCTCTGAAATATAATCATTGGTCCAATTCACATTTTCTTATTCTTAGAAAAATTCCATATTCGTTCATCAAATATAACACATTATGAAATTTTCTTCTTATACGTCTCATAATTTGCAAAATTTTTTGGAGTTTGTGTTTTCTCATGACTTAGACTACATGCATGATCAATATAAAGTATGGAGAAAAATTAGAATTCTTACCTCCGAGAGCCTAACACAACTTTAGAGCTTCCAGACAACAATTTTCCTTAACAATTGCATATAACGTAATTTTTGGTGTATATACAAGATAATATAACTAATATACGTGCGTATAAATACCCCGATTCATATCCGTAATGTTTTTGGTTTACTTAAAATTAACATATAATGACATATGAGAACAAATACCGAAAAAATCAAGATACCCACGTCCATAAAGCTAGAGTCCCCAATTTGTAAAGCTAAATCATGCAAAAATTACAAGGAAATCGGGTAATTTCTAAGGGGGGCACGGGTTGGGGTTTTTGGGAGCGAAAACCATACAAATCTCACAAATTGGACATGGAATCAAAGTATTTACATGCTAAGATCATGGGTAATACAAAATATAAATTTAATTGGGTATCGAGACGATGATACCCGAAGAAAACGAAATAAACATGCAAGCAAACAAGAGAAAATGGTTTGAGTGGACTTACCTCGACCTAATCTATAACTTTTCTAACTAGCTCGAGCAAAGAATAGGACTCGGGAACCTTGGATTCCTCCTTCTCTCTCTTCCTCTTCATGCTCTCTCTCTTTCTTTGTCTCAAAAGGCCAGAAAGAATGACGCTGAAACCCTCACAGATAAATTTATATCACAACTCAGTGCTCGAGTGCCAGCCTGCACGCAACAAACGTGCCCTGCAAAGGTTCCAACTCCTGCTCGGGCACTCAAGCACCTGGCAGGCGCGACCATTATGTTCCTAGTGCCTGCTCAGGCGCTTGAGCACCCAGCAGGTGCAGCCGCTACTGCTTCGAGCACTTGCGGCGCCTGGCGAGGACCCCTCACCGATCCCTCCTATGTTCCCGGAACCTAATTTCTCCACATAAATTAAGCCTAATTTTGTTTATAATAACGTTATTATCTCCTAATTACGATGCTAAGAAAATTGGAACCTCACACCCTACTTGTTGTCTCATTAAGTAACAACACGGACTTTATTATAGGTAATATTTTCATTTTTATTGGTTTTATGTTTGAAGATCCCCTTGGTCCCAATGATATTGGTATGTTTGGGTTGGGGAACCAAGGGGCACACATCATTTCTAACAAACTGATTTAATTTCTCATGTATGGTATTGATCTAACATTCATCAGTCAAGGCCTCTTTAACCTTTTTCGGTTCTAAGTGAGATATATAGCAAATATAAGCGAGCATGTTTAGAATTTAGTAGCGCAGTCTCAGACCCTCACTTAGATCACAAAAAATAAAAGTCCTTAGGATGATTTAATTTAACACTGATTGAAGGTTCCTTAATAGGGACGACAATCGGCATCTGTTTCGGAGTATCAGTTGAGGCTGAATCTAGAGGAGACTTAATTTAATCACCTTCTTTGCGAGACAATCACTAGTTTTAGGTTGCTCGTTTGAGAGATCATCCACAATGACATTGATGGACTCCATAATAGTTTGAGTGTAGAAATTATACACCCGATAGACTCTACTATTAAGGGAATATTTTGAGAACATCCATTCATCGCTTCTGGAGTCAAACTTACCTAGATTTTTTCTATCATATTAAATGAAGCATTTACCTCCGAAGTTTATATGGTGTCTTATCCATTCCAAATCTTATGTAGACCCGGTTGATTATGTAGCAGGCCGTACTTATAGCTTCGTCCCAAAAGTGCATGGCGACATTTTTGCTTTCCATCATTGTTCTAGCTATTTCTTGATTGACCTAATTTTTCTATTCCACAATCTCATTTTGTTGAGGAGTAATAGAAGCTGAGAATTCATATTGAATTCCTTTTTCACTACAAAAATTTTTGAAGCTTGAATTTTCAAACTCCTTTCCATGATCACTACGAATTCTCACAATAGAAATGCCTATTTAATTTATAAGTTTTTTATACGAAATTTTCACATGATTAAAGGTATCAAATTTTTCATAGATAACATTTATCCATGAATATCTAGAAAAATCATCTATGACCACTATGATATACTTACCCCCATAAACTTTCAGTCCTAGAAAGTCTCATAATATCGATATGTATCAGCTCAAGGGGACGTAAGGTGTGAATATCACCTAGAGAGGGATGGTTAGTCCTGGTTTGTTTACCAAGTTGGCAAGGACCACACACATGATATTTGACATTGGACAATTTCGGAAGGGCCTCATTACAATTTTTCTTTGAAGATTTGGCCAAATGTTTAAAATTTAGACGACCAAGACGTTGATGCTACAATTTCATAGACTCAACTTTAGCGGGATGGCATCCCAAAACAGGACCAGGCTCGATCCCATGGAGATTATCGAAAGTTCTCCTGTCTTCCAGCGCAATAGAACCTTTTGTGTCATATATACAATATTTCTATTGAAAGAATCTCACCTCAAAATTTTTATCACAGAGTTGGCTATTACTTAAAAGGTTAGATTTAAGCCCGGATACATACAAGACATCACACGAATTTGATAGCCCGAAAATGCCAATCAAACATTTGCCAAGGTTGGGAGCCTTTACTCCATTACCAAAAATAACCGTCCCATTGGAATGGTCAATTAGTGATAAAAACATGGCATTATCGCCACATATGTGTCATGAGCATCTACTATATAGACACTACAGTGAATGATTTTGAGCTCTTAGGACAATGTGAGTAACTTTATGAAAATAAATTTTTGAGGCATATTTTAGAACATTCTTCTTTATCCATATTTTTCTTCCCAAGTTTACCTTCTAATTTAGTCTTTTCACTTTGTCATTTAACTGTTGAATATGATTAATCAAGGTATTTATTTTTGCCCCTTATCTTTGATTGGACAATCGATTAATGGCATGACAACGGGGATGTATGTATCCAACTTGCCTACATGGTGGACAGGTAGGCACAAACTTATGAAAAGTGTTGGGATTTCTGGATTCATTTTGAAAGTAAACATTAGACCTAATTATTTTAGAGGTTCTAACAGGTTTATTTACAGTCATTTTATTATTTGGTTTGGGTAAGAGGTTTGATCTAATTTCATTCTCCACGCTTTTGGGCATTGATTTAGAAAGTTTTTGGGTACTAATGTTTTTTATGGATGGTTTTTGTGGGGGGAACAAAAATTAGTTTAGAATGTTCACCGTTTTTGGAAGCGCTCTTGACATAGCCTAAGCGCTTTTTGTTTCCCATAAACTTTTTCAATCCTAACATGTGAACAAACTTTTGAGTTCCGCTTAACTATTTTTTTAATATATTATTGGCATTTTTGAGCTCCAATTTCAAGTATTTGATTTTAGAAGTGAAGGACCAATTTAACATCTCCAGTTTACGATATTTAACAGTGAACCGTTCTAATTTTGTTATGAGTTCTACCTTAACCTTTTCAGATTTAGTTAATTTAATATTTAGAAATTTTTTAGTTTTTTTTACTTTTTAAGTACTCTCTAAACAGTTTGTCATAAGTCTCTTGAAAACCAACAAATTCATTATCAAATTCCTCATGGGAAGAATCCAGTTGTTCTGATTTCATACTTATGGCTTCATCACTACTAATAATGAAAGTCTTGAAGGCTGTATAATTTACTTCTTCCTCTTTAGATGATTTTTCATCATATTTTTCATCTTCTTCGTCATCTGAGAGTGACATATTTAAGACTTTTTCTTTTTTACGTTTAAAATTGGGGCATTCGGTCCAAATATCACTGAATCCGTGACATTCATGGCATTAAATTCCATAAGATTTCTTATTTTTTATGTATTTATTCTCCTTGTTATCTTTCATGAGTGAGTTATGTGACAAATCTCTTTCCTTGGAAGTTCGCTGGTTATTTTTATTTTTAAAATTTTTTTTTAAATTTTTAACAAAGAAGGCAAAGTCCTCATCGCAGCACAACTCTTTATCAGAGTTACGATCTCTCTATTCTTTTACAGTTTTTAAGGCAATTGATTTGTATAATTTGGATTTTGGGAGAGTGTGCTCATACATTTATAGAGACATAACCAATTTTTTTATTTTTAATTTATCGAGATCTTCATCTTCCTCAATAGTAGTGGCCTTCAATCTAAAATGTTCAGGTAAAGATCTTAGGACTTTTTAGATGATTCTATTATCAGAAATACATTCTCCTAAATTGAACGTAGAATTAACAATGTCATTTAATTTAGTATAAAATTCATCAAAAGTTTTGTCATCTTTCATCCGAATTTCTTCAAACCTAGTATTAAGCATATGATTAAGAACACTACTTAATCATATGACTGAATTAGCCACAATTAAAGCATGCCCTAGTTTGCTTATAACACGGCCAACATCCATGGAATTCCATACAATCATCGCACATGCGTTTTGATTGTTGTTGCTTGCCCAATGTCTCTTAAATCTTAGCTCCCTTCCTCTTCCCCTTAACATGAGACTTTGATCATGTGGGATACTCCTAGTTTCAAATTTTGTCCTCTTTGGCTTGAATGTCATTTCTCCAAGAATCTAGCCTTCTCTTACTCCTACTCAAAAAGTAATGCTTGATCAAACACTTTTTCATAGTTCTACAACCATAAAGTCATTAATTGCCTCTGAATTGTATCTTTCAATCCTTAAAAAAACATTCTTACTCTCCTCATCTCATCTATTGTCACATGTGGGGCAAAAGGAGACAATTTAGTAAATTTGATATCATATTTAACAAAAGTCCTATTTCCTTGTCACGGACGAGTGAATTCATCATCCTACTCATATAGGCTTGCTTAATTGTTAAGGAATACCTCAAAAATGCATTCTATAGAATTTTCTTATTTTCCAGACCTAAAATCCTCTTCTTTTATCACCCACAATGGTAGACTTTGCCATCAAGTTTATATGAAGCAAGCTTTCACCTTGTCCTTCTCTTAATGGTCAATTAATTCTAAAATTTTCTCAATCCGATGGATCCATACCTCAGCCATCATTAGATCCAAATCGCCTAAAATTTCAAGTAAACACACGCATTGATGAATTGATCATAAACCATCAAAGCATTCCCCAAATTTGTAACTACTAGCTCTATGTTAGGTTTCCATTGAACCATTCGAGCCATAACATCCACCATCCGATCCATAATTGCAAGATACTCATTTTCCCTACTAGAACTAGCACCACTTTAACTTCTGAACATTTTAGTACCAAATGTAACATAAATTAAAATTTAATTCCTTAAATAAAATAAGACACTTCCCTTATAATTTGATCTGATACCATGTGTGTCATGTCCTTGAACTCAAATAGCATAAATAAATAGATAGATCAAACTTAATCCAACAATGGGATACAATCTAATAACAAATACCGATAGAAAGACCCATAATATAAGACGAAGCCCAAAAATTAAATGCCAGAGTCCAAATGTGACGGACCGGCCATATTCCACCATTACGGCCGCCGTCAAACCTAACATTTTCGTCATATCCAGCATAAATATTAATTAGGTGGACATAAAATTTTTCTTTTCTTTTATATATATCATTCGTTTCATACACAGGATCACTAAAGGCCGAACTCCTTGAGTTGGCCATCACAGTGCTAAGTCTCACACCTGGCCGGCCAACTCTCAAGTTGGTCGACTATAAAAACTTGACATGACATGACATGAGATGCTACTAAAAATATCGACTGCATTCATCCATATTATAATTACGGAAACATGTTAACATCTATAAATTCTTTTACAGCGGAACTTGTTTTACAAATTCTTCTCAAAACATCAAAAGAAATACATCAATTCCTTCACTGATTAGCTTCGTCCAGCTATGCCGTCTAATTACGTCATATGACTCTACTCAATTTCGTCATCTATGAGCTTCTCATTATCTGAAAAATGGCAAGAGTGAGATACAAAGCCCAGCAAGGTACCCACATGCAGAAAATATAAACATACATATAATCGGATCAAAATAAGGGTTCATAACATACAAAAAAAATCATCATATCATTTTAAGTTCGAAATTCCTTATTCTTATTCTTATTATCTTGGGTTCAGAAAATCCATAAAAGTCGAACAAGATACTTATCATCTTTAGGGACTGGACGGGAGCAGACAACATCGATGAAGGGTTGTGTGCTATCCCATAACCTAGAGCCGTATCCTCTCATTATGCTCCCCGAGGCGGGAGGTAATGTTTTTAACGCGGCATACGGAGCCGTAGTCCATAAGCCTTATGCCACCAGAAATTCCTCCGTGGCCCAGGGGCAGTCCTCGAGTGTCACTCCAATATCTTTCATCCATCTTTAACAGCAAACTTAATGGAACTCGGTTCTTGGTTCATATTCTTTAATGGCCATAAATTATAATTCAAAAGTCAAAAATCGTAGAGTTCCACTTGCTATCCGGATTACATACATTTTTCCTTATTTTTATAACCTTTGCTCTTAATTTCAAACAATTGAAGTCCGTATAGCCTTTCCTTTAACATCTTAAAACTGAATGTTTTTTGTCAAAATATTAGAGGTCGTACTTATTAAAGCTGGAGGTCTTTTCTCGAAAGCCAGTTTCAAATCCATGGGACAAATTTCGATTTCAAAACAAGCTCTAAGGCCGGTTTCAATTTCATGGGGCAAATTTCGATTTCAAAATACATGTTCTTAAGGCTTGTTTCAATTTCATGGAGCAAATTCCGGTTTCAAAACACATGCTCTTAGGGCCGGTTTCGATTTTCACAGGACACTTGCCGAATACCTTTCTTTTCACAAAGCCGGCAGCCGTTTATCAAAAGCCAAAGGTCATATATCAAAGCCGAAGGTCTTTCCTCAAAGGTCGGAGGTCTTTTATCAAAAGTCGGAGGTCTTTTTCTTAAAACCGGAGTTCCTTTCCTCAAAAGCCGGAAGTCTTTTTCTTAAACATGCAATTATCGAAGTTCATGCAGATCGACAAATAACCATACTTCGTGCATAAAGAAACTAAACGTCATGAATAACAGGGCTTCTTTTAAACATGCGGTTAACAAAGATTCTTCCTTAAATCAAACGACCAGAACAAATATTATACATACCATAGCATAAGTTCATCAGAAATCAGACATACTTGCATTGCAAACATGCATATACTTGCATTAAATCATGATCTTAGGACAAAGGGGGAACACTTGCATCAAATCATGAATTTAGGGGGGGTACACTTGCCTGAATTCATTTACTTCGCCTTGAAATTCTGAATTTTTCTTCACTAGAAAATTCTATCGAGAGCCTCTTCCTAACCTCTTTCCTTAAGCTCTCAGTTCCTATTTATAGAACTTTGGTCTGACATTAGTAGGTAGGGCAGGTCAACCACTCGGGGGTGGTTGGGAGTAGGTTACCTACTTAGGTATGGTTATTCTGACTTTACTTTTCGTAACGGTTTCTTTATTATTTTCGGTCAACTGGCTTGACCGGATTTAGGTTTCTCTTTTGCGTTTTCGGTCAACTAGCCTTGACCGGATTTAGTTGTTCCTTCATACACATTCTGGTCAACTGGCGTTGACCGGATTTTACTTACCCGTAACACTTTCGGTCAACAACCGTTGACCGGATTACTTTCCTCTTTTCCTTCCTTCCGATCAACTAGCGTTGACCGGATAAGCCTTCCTTTATGTTTTTCGGTCAACATACGTTGACCGGATTACTTCTTTCTTCACATTTTTCGGTCAACACTCGTTGACCAGATTTCCATTTTTATCACATTTTTCGGTCAACTGGCGTTGACCGGATAGCCCCCAATCTCCCTCGATTCTTTGATTATATTGACTCGATTACGTTTTAGGATCTGGGCAATCACAATCTCCCCCACTTATAAGAATTTTGTCCTTGAAATTTTAAATGAGGTTACTAACCTCAAGAAAACAAGTAGGGATACATGTCCCGAATTTCTTCCTCCCGTTCCCAAGTTGCTTCTTCAAGTGAATGATTCTTCCAGAGTACCTTTATTAAGGAGATTGATTTTGTGCGTAGCCTTTGCTCCCTTCGATCCAAAATCTGCATCGGTTCCTCTACGTAGGATAAGTCCTTGTCAATTGGTAAAGACTTGAACTCAATTACATGAGTAGGGTCATGGACATATTTCCTAAGTATTGATACAAGAAACACGTCATGTACTTCTACCAAACTTGGTCGCAGAACAAGTCTATAGGCCACTTCTCCGATCCCTTCTAAAACCTCGAAAGGGCAAATAAATCGCGGCTTCAGCTTTCCTTTCACCCGAATCTGGTCGTCCCTTTAGATGGGGATACCTTTAGGAATACAAAGTCGCCTTCGTCAAACTTCAACGCAGATCTCCTCTGATCTGCATAGCTCTTTTGCCTACTCTGGGCAACCCTCAGATTCTCATACACTAATTGTATCTTTTCCGTCGTCTCTTTAACAATTTCTAGACCCAAGATTCTTTTCTCTCCAGCTCCTCCCAGTGAATCGGTGATCTACATCTCCTTCCATACAATGCTTCAAAAGGATCCATGCATATACTAGCCCGATAACTGTTATTATATGTGAATTCTGTCAAGGCTAAGAAATTGTCCCAAGTCCCTTTCATCTCTAAGACCGAGGCCCTTAACATATCCTCAAGGATCTGAATCGTCCGTTCTGACTGGCCGTCGGTTTGCGGATGATAAGCAGTACTAAATTTTAATTCCGTCTCCAATTCCTTATGTAAACTCTTCTAGAACCTCGAAACGAAGCGATGGTCTCTATCTGATACAATAGAGGCAGGCACACCATGAAGCCTGACGACTTCGTTTATATACAGCTGAGCCAGTTTATCACGGGAGTAAGTCGTCCGGATTGCTAGGAAATGGGCTGACTTTGTCAGCCGGTCAACTATAACCCAAACAGCATCGTGTTTTCTTAGCGTCCTTGGTAAGCCGGTCACGAAGTCCATGGCAATATCTTCCCATTTTCAGCCTGGAAGCGGCATTGGTTGCAATAACCCAAATGGTTTCCTCCTTTCCGCCTTCACTTGTTGGCACACAAGATATTTTTCTACGTAAGCTGCGATTCCCTCTTTATATTCCTCCACCAGAAAGTTTTCTTTAAGTCCTGGTACATCTTATTGACTCCTGGGTGGATTATATACCGTGATCTATGGGCTTCTTTAAAAATTTTCTCTTTCAATTTCTTGTTGTCCGACACACAAAATCGATCCCTAAACCTCAATGCTCCATCCGGCTTAACATGAAAATTACTTCGGAAATCTCTGTCCGGATCACTCATGATATTCACAAGAAAGGGATCATTCACCTGCCCTCCTTTAACCTCATCTATCACTTCTGGCTAGACTTGAAGGTATGCTAAAATCATTTGCTTTCCTTGAACATAACGTTGGATGTTATAGTGCATTAGACAGTCCAATATCTCCATTTGCTTAACCTGCATTCTTGCCAAGATACCTACTTATCGACTTAGTGTATCAGCGACTATATTGGCCTTACCTAACTCGTACTGGATTTCACAGTCATAATCCTTCAGAAACTTAATCCACCTTCGCTACCGCATGTTCAGTTCCTCTTGAAAGAATAGATACTTTAAACTTTTATGATCGGAATAGACCAAGAATCTCTCACCATACAGGTATTGTCTCTAGATTTTCAGCGCAAACATTACTGCAGCCATTTCTAGATCGTGAGTTGGGTAATTCCTTTCATGATCCTTCAACTGGAGCGACCCATAGGCAACTACCCTTCCGTGCTGCATTAAAACATAGACCAACCCAATCTTTGAGGCATCACAATAGACAATCATTCCTCCTGATCCATCCGGAATGGTCAGGACCGGTGTAGAAGTTAGCCGATCTTTCAGTACCTGAAAACTCCCTTCACAGTCACTGGTCCACTCAAACTTAGCCTCTTTCTTTGTTAGTTGCGTGAGGGGCAAGGAGATTTGGGAAAAGTTTTTCACAAACCGTCTGTAATATCTGATCATACCTAAGAAGCTTCGTACCTTGGTCATAGAGGTTGGCCGGTTATATTTCACCACTACCTCCACCTTCTTAGGGTTGATGGAAATCCCCTCTTTGGAAATAATGGGTCCAAGGAATCCCACTTCCTCTAACCAAAATTCACACTTATTCAATTTGGCGAACGACCGGTGCTCTCTAAGGATTCGGAGTGCAGTCCTTAAATGCTCCTCATGATCCTCATAATTCTTCTAATAAATAAGGATGTCATCAATAAAAAATATCACAAACTTGTCCAAAAAGGGTTGAAAAACTTGGTTCATCAAGTCCATAAATACGGCTGGAGCGTTAGTTAACCCAAATGGCATCACTACAAACTCATAGTGCCCATATCTAGTTCGAAAAGCAATCTTTGCTACATCATCCTTTCTGATTCAAAGCTGATGGTAACTGGATCTAAGGTCGATCTTTGAGAATACACAAGCCCCTTATAACTGGTTAAGGAGGTCATCTATCCTTGGCAAAGGATATTTATTCTTAGTAGTAATTTTGTTTAGTTCTCGATAATCCACACATAACCTCAAAGTCCTGTCATTCTTTCTTATAAACAGGATCGGTGCACCCCATGGAGACACACTCGGCCAGATGAAACCCTTATCTAACAACTTCTGCAACTACTATTTTAACTCCTTAAGTTCAGCCGGCGCCATCCTATATGGCGCTTTAAATATTGGCGCTGATCCAGGCACTAATTCTATTCCAAATTCTATCTCTCGCCTGGGTGGCAGCCCAGGTAATTCATCGGGGAATAGGTCTCCGAACTCACATACCACAGGAATCTCTATAGCAAGAGTTCCTTGACCCTCAGTCACACTAGCGAGGGCTAGGTAAGCTTAGCACCCATTGCCAATCAAGTGCCGGGAATGGAGGGCCGAAATGAAGCAAGATGCTTCCTTACGCCGGACTCCCTGAATATAGAAGGGATTGTTTCCAGAGATGGCAAATTCCACTCTTTTTCGGAAACAATTAATATTGGCATGATGCCTTGCCAACCAATCCATTCCCAGGATTGTATCAAAGTCCTCCATTTCTAGCAAAACTAGATTAACAGGCATAATGAGTCCATTCGATTCAACCAGACTCTCAGGATACACAATATTTAAAACCACAGACGATCCTGTGGGCCAGGCAACCATCAATGGACAACCAAGAACTTGGGGGAGGGTCGTAAGACATTTCGTAAAACCACGGGAGACAAACGGTGAGTAGATCCTGAGTCAAAGAGCACATGACTAGGATTGTCACAGATAGAAAGTGTACCTTCCACTACCTCAATAGAGGTTTTGGCCTCTTTTGCAGAAACAGCGAACACCTTAGTTGGAATGCAGGACCTAAGTTCTAGGACTTGTTTGGCAAGTGGACAGTTCTTGATCATGTGTCCACCCTGGCCATAGTTATAGCAGACTCCCAACTTCTTATAGCACGGCTTTCCTCCATGCGACCTTCCACAATGATCACATGCATTGCTAGACGCTCAGCAAGTCTGTACTGATCGGTCCTGTTCCCCACTGGACTTCAACAGTTTTGCCTTCTTAGAAGGTCCTCCACTAGCACTGGCCCTTGAAGCCTGACTAAAATTCCTTTGCCTGAAAACTGCCCCTATCTCCAGTTCCTTCTTATAAATGACGACCCTTTCTAACACCTCTCCGTACGTAGCTAACTTCAAAGTGGAGAGATGCGTCCTAATATCATCTCTTAATCATTGAAAGAATCTTCTAGCCTTTCTCTCCTGGTCTTCCACCATATAAGGAGCACAGCGAGATAGTTCTACAAACTTTACATCATACTCAACCACAGTGCGAGTACCTTACCTCAAGTGAAGGAATTCATCTTCCTTCTATCCGCAAAGATTAGTAGGGAAGTTTTTCTCCAAGAATGCTGGTTCAAACATTTTTCAAGTAATATCCCTTTCTGGCACCTCAAAAACTCTCTTCTGCAACTCCCACCAGTGGTGGGCCTCACTCGCCAGCTTATGGGTGGCAAATAGAACCTTATCTCTAGCAGGACACTTGATCACCGCGAACACCTTCTTCAGTCGTTGGATCCAGGTGTCCGCCTTCAACGGGTCGGGTTCTCCAGAGAATTTAGGAACTCACTCTTTGGTAAAGCGATTGTAGACCGACCTCTCCTGCTGAACAGGAATTGGGGCAGTCACCGGAGTTGGTGGAGCCAAGGCTTCTAAGACGTCAGCCATCCTATCTAGTAGATTCAAGTATCTTGTCTCCGAGTCCGGAGGGTTGTTAGTCCGAACGACTAGTTTTTCTCTATTAGACATGTATTCAGCAATGACTTTGATCCCTGAAAAGATCGTTTTGGTCAGATTACTAGCCAAAGGCGGCTAATATATAGTACTCTGTCCTAAGTATAAGTAATGCAAACTCCTTTTTATCGTTAACTAATCCTATCTTGAGTTTTCGTATTGATTTAGATCGAACCTAAATCATCTCAGTTCTCTCTCTAATACCAACTGTGACGGACCGGCCATATTCCACCATTACGGCCGCCATCAAGCCTAACCTTTACGTCATATCCAGCATAAATATTAATTAGATGGACATAAAATTTTTCTTTTCTTTCATATATACCATTCGTTTCATACACAAGATCACAAAAGGCCGAACTCCTTGAGTTGGCCATCACAATGCTAAGTCTTACACCTGGCCAGCTAACTCTCAGGTTGGTCAACTACAAAAACTTGACATGACATGAGATGCTACTAAAAATATCAACTGCATTCATCCATATTATAATTACGGAAACATGTTAACATTCATAAATTTTTTTACAGCGGAACTTGTTTTACAAATCCTTCTCAAAACATCAAAAGAAATACATCAATTCTTCCACTGATCAGCTTCGGCCAGCTATGCCGTCTAGTTACTTCATATGACTCTACTCAATTTCGTCCCCCATGAGCTTCTCATCATCTGAAAAATGGCAAGAGTGAACTACAAAGCCCAACAAGGTACCCACATGTAGAAAATATTAACATATAATCGGATCAAAATAAGTGTTCATAACATACAAGAAAAAATCATCATATCATTTTAAGTTCGAAATTCCTTGTTCTTATTCTTATTATCTTGTGTTCAGAAAATCCATAAAAGTCAAACAAGATACTTATCATCTTTAGGGACCGAACGGGAGCGGACAACATCGAGGAAGGGTTGTGTGCTACTCCACAACCTAGAGCCGTATCCTCTCATTATACTCCCCGAGGCGGGATGTAATGCCTTTAACCCGACATACGGGGCCGTAGTCCATAAGCCTTATACCACCAGAAATTCTCCTGTGGCCCAGGGGCAATGCTCGAGTGTCACTCCAATATCCTTCATCCATTTTTAACAGCAAGCTTAATGGAACTCGATTCTTGGTTCATATTCTTTAATGGCCATATATCATAGTTCAAAATTCAGAAGTCGTAGAGTTCCACTTGTTATCCGGATTACATACATTTTTCTTTATTCTTATAACCTTTGTTCTTAACTTCAAACAATTGAAGTCTGTATAACCTTTCCTTTAACATCTTAAAACCGAAGGTCTTTTGTCAAAATATTAGAGGTCTTACTTATCAAAGTTGGAGGTCTTTTCTCAGAAGCCGGTTTCAAATCCATGGGACAAATTTCGATTTCAAAACATGCTCTAAGGCCGGTTTCAATTTCATAGGGCAAATTCTGGTTTCAAAATACATGCTCTTAAGGCCGGTTTCAATTTCATGGGAAAAATTCCGGTTTCAAAACACATGCTCTTAGGGCCGGTTTCAAATTTCATGGGACACTTGCCGAATACCTTTCTTTTAAAAAAGCCGACGGCCGTTTATCAAAAGCCAAAGGTCATATATCAAAGCCGAAGGTCTTTCCTCAAAGGTCGGAGGTCTTTTTCTTAAAATCGGAGTTCCTTTCCTCAAAAGTCGGAAGTCTTTTTCTTAAATATGTAATTATCGAAGTTCATGCAGATCGATAAATAACCATACTTCGTGCATAAAGAAACTAAACGTCATGAATAACATGGCTTCTTTTAAACATGCGGTTAACAAAGATTCTTCCTTAAATCAAACGACCAGAACAAATATTATACATACCGTAGCATAAGTTCATCAGAAATCAGACATACTTGCATTACAAACATGCATATACTTGCATTATATCATGATCTTAGGACAAAGGGGGAACACTTGCATCAAATCATGAATTTAAGGGGGCTACACTTGCCTGAATTCCTTTACTTTGCCTTGAAATTCTAGTTTTTCCTTCACCAGAAAATTCTGTCGAGAGCCTATTCCTAACCTCTTTCCTTAAGCTCTCAGGTCCTATTTATAGAACTTTGGTCTGATGGTAGTAGATAGGGCAGGTCAACCACTCGGGGGTGGTTGGGAGTAGGTTACCTACTCAGGTATGGTTATTTCTCACTTTACTTTTCGTAAGGTTTCTTTATTATTTTCGGTCAACTGGCTTGACCGGATTTAGGTTTCTCTTTTGCGTTTCCAGTCAACTAGCCTTGACCGGATTTAGTTGTTCCTTCCTACACATTCAATTCAACTGGCGTTGACCGGATTTTACTTACCCGTAACACTTTCAGTCAACATATGTTGACCGGATTACTTCTTTCTTCACGTTTTTTGGTCAACACTCGTTGACTAGATTTCCATTCTTATCACATTTTTCGGTCAACTGGCGTTGACCGGATAGCCCTCAATCTCCCTCGATTCTTTGATTATATTGACTCGATTACGTTTTAGGATCTTGGCCATCACACCAAAAGTGGCCCCAAATAATCTCCTACCTACTTAATGAATATCTAAATAAGTAAAAAAAAAAAAGCATCCACAATTAATGTTTATAACACCAGAGTATGAAATTAGCATTGTAGGCACACTGACCATGAAATACAATTGTCTCATAATGCACCGCGTGGCGGTTCTAGAGAGAGAAACTCTCTCTTCTCTCTAGGTTTTCAAATTTTAAATTAGCCTCTGCCGTTCTCGGGCATTGGCGGTGCCGGTATCTGCCATGGCCGGCCGATTAGGGGTGCAGTCTAGGTCCCCCAAACCCCCTTATTTGACTGCTAAGGGCATCTGCTCTTTGACGTTGAGCATTCCCCCATCTGAGTCCCCACATTTTCATTCCACTTCTGACTATCCTCCTCTTCCACCAACTCGTTTGTCTTCTGGTTGTTCCCATTCCACCCTCCCACTGAGTTCAAAGAAGGCACATCAGTTGGGTATTCCCAATCTCTTGAGTTCTGATGGCTTCGTTGATTCAGTGGTTTCTCCTCCAACTTTTTTCGAATCCCCTGCTCTCCGCCAGAAAGCCTCCTCGGAGATAGGTAATTACTCTCTCATCTCTTTTTCTGGTTCGGATAACATTGATAAGAGGGCTGGAAGTTCTTCCTCGCCGTGGGTTGCTAATGTTCATAAGGATGAAGATTGCCTTCTTCAGCCTCTGAAATATTACCCCCCGCTGAAGGTTGAAGGAGACTGTGCTACAATTTTCCCTCCTTCTAATGTCATTAAATCTAGGGAGGAGTGTTGGGAAGCCACTTTGGGTGGTTTTTTCTATGGCAGAATGCCTCATTTCAGGGCTGTGAATATCATAGCTAGAAAAATTTGGGCTCGGTTCAGTTTATGTCATGTTGTAGAAATTGATAATGGCTTTTTCTTGTTCTGTTTTTTCTCTGTTGCCCTGATGGAATTGTGTTTGGAAAGAGGCCCATGGACCCTTTCGGGCTGCTTATTGCTACTTAGAAGATGGAAAGTAGGAACTCCCATTTCTAGAGAGCAGCATAAAGCTATTCCATTGTGGATTAGACTGCAAAACGTGCCTGTGGAATATTGGACTCCATGGGGCTTAGTTGGATTATCAGTGCCATTAGAAAACCCATCCAGTTGGATTCCAACACCGGTAAAATGGAGCGAATGAAATATGCCCGTGTCTGTGTTGTGGTGGATTTCGATTCTGCATTCCCCTCTAAAATTAGGATTGGTACGGGACTGAATAATTCTTTGACAATTGAGCCAGCAAATGAGGTGGAAGTAAGCTAGAAATGGAAACCGAAGAGAAACGAAATCGACCATAGTATAAGACAGCATGTGATTCTGACCATAGTATGTCCAATTTGATGTCTGCGGGGATTAAAGAACCTGGAGATGCAGAGGTTTTGAATACTGAATGCTGGACTCAACAATAGAAGTCTACCTGTTGGATTGATAGAAATTAGCCTCTATCTAATTCTCCATCGTCCTCTCCTTTGACGCATGATAGGGAGCAAGGTATTGTGCAGCTGGCATGCAAGGGTTCGACAAACCTTCCAATATATCTTTGTGATGCTGATCCTGATGGGAGTCCCCTTCCTGATCTCGCCACTCCATTGACTCCTGACCCATTAATTGCTGTGGGTTCAAAAAAACAAAATCGGAAACGGGATAAAAAGCAAAAACAAAAGCACAGACATCTCCAACATTTCGGCAATAATCTAAGGGGGGCGATATGTGCTGGAAACTCGGTTGCTGTTGCTGTGAATATTTCGCAGGTGGATCAAGGGGTTGCAATGTATCAGGTTAAGTTGTCCCCCCACCAGCACGACGGCAACATGGAGATAGGTGTGCCTTCTATTTCATATGCTGCAATGCTGAAACATGGTCTTGGTTACTCTCTTACTGAGACAACGCAGTCCCCTAGTATTGCTTCCCCTAGACCCTTAAATGATCTGGGTGAGTTGGAGGTTTCCGATGGTGACCTGAAGACAAATATCAGTGAACAGGCTCTGATTGATATACTGCAACAACTGAAGACATCGCACCTAGTGTCAATACTCGAGTTGATCCTTCTTCTCCTCCTAGAGATGTCCACGGAGAGGAAACTTTTACTGCCAACTCCATTTATGATGGAGTATCTTTAGTTTCGCAGGAGAGCAAGCTCAAGAATTTTTTCCCTCTTGCTCGTGAAGTTGCAGCTAGGATTAAAGCCCTCCTCCATGCTGAAGACAAGTCTGTGCACCGAGATGAGGCTCTTTCATGCCGGGCATCCTCACGAGCAGACTATATAAGTCCAAGACTGCAGGACTCATCCCTTCAGGTGCACAAATCCATTCTTAAAAAGCCTTATTTCAAGCAATTAGTTCAATACAACCCTGGATTGATTAATGAAAAGGAGATGGTGAATTGGGTGTTCCGCAAGACAAGGGTCTCACATAAAGGCCCATGTTGATAGTATAGGCGGTTAGTACTGAGCTGACCTAGCGGCTCCTTGTTACCTGCAAGCTGCCTGCGTGGACCAGTGTGTGTGCTGCTAGGTTGGTGATGTTCGGGCTATGTTTGTAGATCCTCGGTAGGTTTGGAGCCACTGATTCAGTTGGTAATTGGGTTGTCTCCCTGGTGATCTTTTTGGTGCTGTTATGGCTTTGCTTGGTTGGTTTAGCCGAGATGATTGCTATATGCCGAGAAGACTGAATTTGGGTGTGCTAGTCGGTAGTTGCTAACTGAGGTGACTTTTTAATCGTCTGAGGTGGTGGTGCATTCGTCCGAGCTGGATTGCCTACCTGTTATCCGAGATGCATCATGTTGCCGCTAGTGAGGGACTTCTGGGTGCAGTTTGTTGTGTGCTGAGTCGGTAGTCAGTGTTGCCAGATTGGCTTTATGTTGACTCAGTTGGAGATGTTACATAGGAAGCTTTGATCTATGATGATCAGATAATTTCTTTGCTGTTTATTTTTGACATTTTATGACTAGTGTCCGGTCTCAGGGGATTCCCTTGTTACTATGTCCTTACTCTAAGTTGGCAAAACACTTGGAATTGAACATAATTGTTGTACTTTATTTTCTTTTTTATGCAATTTAATTGCTTACCAAAAAAAATACAATTGTCTCAAAGCCAAATTGTTAAGCCACGTATAAAAAAAGACCAACTACAAATGATTCAACAGTAAGCATTCTAAAACTAATCCTCCATAAAAGACTCCCTGTCCAATAATCTTGGAAGAGAATCCAATTAAAACATAAAGAAAAATCATCTCATATCTAATAACAAAATTGCAATATCAACTCACATTCTAAGGCCCATGAGATACAAAATACAAACGTTTCAATAATAAACCTGTTCCAAACAGTATCCTGTTCAAACTACAATTCACAATACAATAAAAGCATCCTTAATTTAATCCTCCTGAATTCTTCTTGTGTCCAATTACCCTACAGGTGATCCATACCTTCTATGTGCAAATACATTGATTTTAGGGCCAAACAACAGAAGATTTGGTCGTGTCCTAGGATAATATATATTTCTTTCTGTTGTTTTTTTATTTTCATCATTGGTTTAACCAACGTCTTGACCTTGTTTTAGTTATTGCTTTTGATGTCAATTATGTTACTATTTTGATACCAAGGACATGACACATGTGCTGACCTGGATTGTCACAAACCCGCACCAAATAGGTTAATATAATATTTATTTAAATTTTAAATCGGGTGTAACATAAATAGACAGACTATAAAAAGTTTGACAACCAAAATAATAATAATAATCAGACCCAAATCCATCACAGTATCTCATCAGACAACCGTCTAGATAATATAATAATTACCTGCTCCAAATAGTTGTATGGGAGAGCCAATCCGTATGCATATACATATACACAAGAATTAAATCTACTGATCCAACCGCCGAATACATATCCAAAGCCACATCGGGCTGACCAAATATTTGAAATATAACCCCAATACACAGTCTGAACATATCTAACAATAATAAAACATATATAATACTCACCAAATATGAGATGTCGTGACAAATTCATCCAACTCTTATGACATATCTAAATCCTTTATTTTGAAGAGATAAAACAGAAAACGTTAATTTAAAGCGTAGTAAGTATCATCATATATGTATATAAAACAGCACAAATATTGATGTCAAAGGGAGGGTGAAGTCATATGATAAATCGTATGTCGAATTGCAACATTCCATTGAGACATCCTCGTAACAAATCGTGGTCTAATATCACATCGCGTAAACCGTGATCGACTCCACACCCATAAGGGGCGCAAATCAAAATCTAGATCTACATCTCATAATGACTATGTTTTAGATTGGCAGCTCTAGACCACTCCATCTTATTATTATTATCGGCTATAGTTTAAACTTGTAGTTCTCAACCATCTTATTATCATCATTAGCTACAGTTTAAGCCTACAACTCTCAACCATCTTGTTATCACTTTTTGCTACAATGTAGACTTATAACTTTCAACCATCTTATTATCATTATTATCTGTAATTTAAGCCTGTAACTCTCGACCATTTTATTATTATTATCGGCTACAGTTTAAACCTACAGATCTCTACCATCTTATTATCATTATCGATTATAATTTAAGCTTGCAACTTTCAGCCATCTCATTATCATTATCGACTATAATTTAGACCCGTAACTCTTAGCCATCTTATTATCATCATCGACTATAGTTTAGGCCTACAATTGTCGGTCATCTTATTATCATTATCGGCTATAATTTAGATCTACAACTCTCGGCCATCTTATTATCATTATCTATTGAATCACATATTGACCCACCAAAGCCTTGGATCACCATAGTTCCACATATATATCTGAAAGGAACTAATTGTTCTGAATCACTAATAATGTTTTGACCCTACAAAAATTTACAGAACAAATGTCATAAAATATATAATACACATAAAATATATTCTAATCTAACTTTATACAGTAAATAATAAAAGTAATAATAATAAAGACGAAATTTTTAGGAACGAAGGAAAACCTCGATAATCACGGTTATTAAGTAAAATCTTCTAGATTTCAATGGCCACGGAAGATATGCACCATGAAAATTAACTTATAGACCAGATGGTACAAACACCTAACCTAGCCAACTTACTCCTATTTTGTGATCTCTACCAAGGATTTCCTTGAATTTGCCCGCAATAACGAAATCGGACAACTTTGAGTATTCAAGTCAATATTCGCTTACAAACCGTTAAATTGCTATGCACCACTGGATCCCAATTTTCATACCACCGATATCGCCAACAAAAATTAACAGATGGAAAGAGTTGTAAAGTATAATATGGTGAGAAGCCTCGTAAGGAAGCACAATTATAGAAGCTAAGTTTTCTCAAGTTGAGCAATTTAAAAGTTTGAAAGATTTGATTTTACACTGAAATGGCCATCAAAAACTTGAGTAAGAAGTCTAGGGTAAATGAAATAAGACTGCCATATATAAAGAGGGTTGAAAACCTAGGTAAAAAATGTGACTATTTGTAAAATGCGCATTGCTCAAGCACATGGCAGGCATGCTTAGGGTTTCATGGGATACACCCTCGGTACTCGAGCGTGGCTCAAGTGAGTTTCGAGTGTTGGGTCTACTGGATTTGGCACTCGAGTGAGAGTCACACGATCAGCAGACACATGCTTTCTAGAAACGAGCTCGAGCACTGATTGGGCGAGCAGTGGGCGTCGACTTACTGGAAACTAGGCTCGAGCACTGGGCAGGCGAGTAGTAGGCAAAGCCTCTCGAGAAAGGCACTCGGGTTGAGTCAAGCGCACAGCAAGCATGGAATTGAGTAAGACACTTTAGCAAATAACAAGCGATATATTCTGATACAAATCTTCAAAATAATATGACCTTTGTCGATAATAGATAGATATGATCACAGAATATGCCAACATGTGAACAAGCCTAACTATATCGACCCACCAGGGTCTCAAATCATCATAGTCCCACAAGGTATTAACCTCATATACATGGCCTGGTTCATGCGTCTTTTCGTATTGACAAACTAATATACAAATAAATATAGTTTAGATATTTTTTGAGCTTCCATAAAATAATAAAATCCTTCAAAATTATAAAACCCAAATAAAAATCTCCCAATCGACCAATAAATCATACATGTGTGTACAGAATAAATAGTAGAGTATAAAAACTAACATACATATTAGTAAAATTTCTAAATTGTAACAAAACACATCAAATGTTGAAATAGACCAAGGATAGAGTTTATAAATAATTAACTCGACTTCATATCAAGTAAATCTAATAAAAGGATGCTCCAAAATACTCGAATGGTATCTCCTCTTACTTCCTTCTCCCTCCTACCATGCGTTCCTTCTTCCTCCCTTGCCTCTTCTCTTCTCTTCTCTTC
>JAODPA010076445.1:0-28264 GCA_025585075.1 Nepenthes mirabilis
TGTAGTTTTGTGTGTTGTTGAAATATAATGTTGATTGTTGGGTTTATTTGGATATATTTTTGTATTGTATAGGGTTATACAGGTGTTTGTATTTTGACAAATGTCCGATTTACAAACGGGACTCTACCCAATTTTCTACTGAAATTTATCGTTCTAATTATGGGCATTAGTTTATGTTATTATTGTCGGAGAATTATTTAAGAAAAATGACCCAATCGGTCACAACCGTTCTACCCAGTGTCGTGAGAGCCTCGTGGGGCAGTCCCGGAGTGGTTAAGGGCCATCACCTCCTCCTCCTGGGAACTCTACACCTCCATAGATTTTGTACCTTTGGCTCTTTGAATTCGTTGTAATTGTACATGCACCTAATCAATAAAATGGTCATTTTCTAATATTTTGTGTCTTGGCCTTTGCTGCCATTGTTTCATTTACTTGTCGTTGCATTATCTAGTTGACTTAGTGCGTTGCTTGCAAGTTGGCCATCCACCTTCCACGAAAACTTTGAGGCGCTCTCTAATGGACTTAAGTCCTGGAGAAGACATTAAGCTGAATCCTAATGTCTAATCAAGTCTGTTCTACACCGGTGAGAAGAGGCTTGGTGGCGTTGCCCAAATGCGAACTTGGGTGGCCTTCTTTTAGACGGTGTGCTTTTGCTCCTATCATCCATCATTGACTAACCATGCTATCTCCTTGTGTAGGAGGTTGTTAAGTGTCCTGTTTATACCCCCTATGATTTTGACCACGAACGGGCCACTTGGATGACCAAGGTTTAATCCTACTGTTGATAGGTTACTTGGATGACCAGGGTTTAATTCGACTGTTAATAGGCCGCAATGATGACCACGGTTTAGTTACGACCGCTCATGGGCCTCCTAATTGACTAGGGTTTAGTTACAACCGCTTATGGGCCACTTGGATGACAGGGGTTTAGTTACGAGTTGGTGAACACCCATCCAACTTATGGGTAGTTTAGGTCGTATAACCCTGCGAATGGACACACATGCATATGGAACAGGAAAAAAACACAGTACAATGGAAAGAACATTCTTTTATTAATAATGAACACTATTACAAGCATATAAATGGATGACCTATCTGTGTCTTTATTGGAAGTAATGCTTGAGGTGGATCGCACTCCACGTTCGTGGAACCAACTTGCAGTTTTGGGTCCAAAGTTTGTATGCTCCATTCCATAGAACGGCGGAGACTAGAAAATGGCATTTCCAATTTGGAAAAAGTTTGTTCCAATTGGTGGTCTTGCTTATAGCATTGCTACTTCGCAAGACCAAGTCCCCAATTTTAAACAGCCACGCTTTTACCTTCTTGTTGTAATAACAGGCGATTCATTATTGGTAGGCTACCGTCCGCACTCTGGCAGCGTCGCAGGTTTCCTCCAGCAAGTCTAGGTGTTCTCAGATTTTCAAAGAATTACCTTATTGGTCGAAGGACTCGACCCTTAGACTTTGTAGCCCGATCTCAACCAAAATTACAACTTCAGTCCCATAGTAGAGATTGAAAGGCGTCTCACGAGTCAATTCCTTTGGAGTCGTCCAGTAAGACTATAGGACGGAGGGTGGCTCGTCGACCCATGAGTCCCCTGCGTCTTTCAAGTTGGTCTTCGACCGTAGAGTAGCGTGCGGTTTGTGACCTCCAACTATCCGTTGGCTTGTGGGTACGCTACCGAAGTGTGGACCAATCTGATGCCTAGACTGGTGTAATACTTGGTGAAATATTTTTCGAAGAATTGGGTTCCATTGCATATCACTATGACCTTGGGAACACCAAATCTGCTGACTACACTCTGGCGGACGAATTCTAAAGCGTTATGCTTGGTGATCTTGGCTAGCAGGGCAGTTTTCACCCACTTGGTGAAGTAGTCAATGCCCGAGATAATGAATTTCCCTTGCTGAGTAGCAATGGAAAATGGGCTGAGAATGTCGATCCCCTATTGTACGAAAGGCCAAGAAGGTTAAAGAGATCTCAACTCAGTGAGCGGTTGATGGTGAAGATTACCCTGGAGCTGGCAATTTTCACACTTCTTCACGAAGTCGAGGGCATCCTTTCTCATTGTCTGCCAGAAATATCCCTAACGCATGATTTTGAAACTGGGTTTTTGCCACCGATGTGTGATCTGCAGATCCTAATGTCGACTTCGCTCAAGGTGTAGTCTGCCAGCTCAAGAGTTAAGCATCGAAAGTACGGAGTCGAGTAGCCATGATGATATAGCCTTCCATCAACATGGTGTACCAGCCAGCCATCTTCTTGATTCGCTTGGCTTCATGCGCGTTGTCTGGTAGTGCTCTGTCCGTCAGGTATCGCTGATAAGGTGTCATCTAGTTTTTCGTGTCAAAGATTTGCATTGCTTCTTGTTCCTCCATACTAGGGGTGTTCAAGACCTCCTGCATGTCCCTCGAGTACTATTCTGGGTTTTTGGATGTCGCTGCCCTAATAAGTTAGTCAGTCTTCCAGTTTTTTGCTCTTGGGACGTGGACTAGGTCTAGCCTATCAAACCTCCAGATGGCATCCTTCGCCTTAACCAAGTATTTGGCTAAGTGAGAGTTGCACGTCTCGAAACTCCCGTTTACCTGGTTAACGACCAGCTTAGAGTCACTGTAGACGGTCAGTCATCTCGTGGAGTACTCTTTTGCTAGTCTTAATCCGGATGACAGGACTTCATACTCGGTAACGTTATTGGTGGCTAGGAAGTCGAGTTTGAGGGAGTATTAAACCTTAGACCTGTCTTGGGTCCTCAGGACCACTCCGGCACCACTGCCTGAGTCCGTAGACAATTCGTCCACATTAAGGACCCATTCTGGCTCTTCTCCATGTAGTCTTGTGTCCTCAGTGGACTGTTGGTCCAAGAATCGGTGTTGTGGTCTCGATGATCAAGTCAGCCAAAGCCTACCCTTTGATGGCTAGTCTAGGTCAAAATTCAATGTCAAACTCTCCTAACTTAATAGGCCACTTAACCAGCCATTCAGAAACATCGGGTTTCTGGAGTATACTCTTCAATGGCTGGTCGGTCAGAATGACTATACGATGAGCCTTGAAGTAAGGTCTCAATTTTTGGGCAGAGAAGATAAGTGCCAAGGCTAACTTATCTACCCATGGGTAGCGCATCTCTGGGCCGATCAACGTTTTGCTCAGATAGTAGACCGGCCGTTGAGAGTCGGAGCCCTAGCGTATGAGAACAGAGCAAAGGGCCACCTCCAATATTGCCAGGTAGAGGTATAGCTCCTCTCCGCCCTTAGGCAACGTCAGCAATAGTGGACTGGCCTAGTACTGCTTCAATTCGTCGAAGGATACCTGGTATTTTACTGTCCACTGGAATCCATTTGCTTTCGTCCCCCCTAGAGCCTTATAGAAATGCTGGTACTTGTCCCTCGACTTGGCCAAGAAGCAGGATAAGACTGTCAGTCATCCGATTAGCCTCTGGACATTTTTGACATTTTGTGGCAGAGTCATGTCCATGAGGGCCTTGATCTTCTCCGAGTTGGCCTCAATCCCTCATTGAGAGACGATGAAACCCAAGAATTTCCTAGAGGATACTCCAAAGACACACTTAGGGGGATTCAGCTTCATGTGATACGCATGGAGCACCTCGAAGGACTCAACTAGATCACGAATATGGTCATTGGTAGTCTTGGTCTTGACAAGCATGTCATCGACGTACACCTCTATATTACGGCTGATCTGCTCCTCAAATATCTTATTTACGAGCCTTTAATAAGTGGCTTTTACGTTCTTTAGACCAAATGGTATGATCTTATAGCAGTGGGTGCCTTAGTCTATCATAAATGAGGTGTGCTCCTTGTCGTCTGGGTTCATCCGGATCTAGTTATAGCCTGAGTACATGTCCATGAAGCTCAGCAGCTCGTGTTCGAATGTTGAGTCCACCAACAGGTCAATCCTGGGTAAAGGGAAGCTATCTTTTGGGCAGACTTTGTTAACGTCGGTGAAGTCGACACACCTTCACCATTTTCTGTTACTTTTCTTTACCAAGATGATGTTGGAGAGCCAATCCGGATACTAGACTTCCCTAATGAAGCCAGCGTCCAACAGTTTCTTTACTTCCTCCCGAATGGTGAGCAACTTCTTCACAGAGTAGTTTCTCCACTTCTGTCTGATGGACTTGTGGTTGAGATCGAGGCCTAACTTGTGGGCCATTATTCTGACCAAAATCCCAGGCGTGTCAACAGGGGTCCACACAAAGACATCAGCATTCTGTCATAAGAACGCGATTAGCTCATCGTGTAGTGTCCCAGTGAGTGAGCCTCCGATATGTATGCACCTCTCCTGGTCCTCTGGATTCGGTGGGATTAGATCAATAGCCTCACCAGACTACGCTTGCTACAAAGTTGCTTCGTCTTGATGGTAAAGTTCTCCTGCCATCTCCGTGCTGCAACTTGGAACGATCTAGGACATATAACATATATGCCCAATAACTTGGTCGTCCAGCACTTCACCAATACTATAGGCTATTGGAAACTTCATTTTAAGATGCGTTATTAAAGTGACTACCCTTCAATGCTCCCATCGTAAGAGTCCAGAGTTAGCATTTTAAACTTAGCCAGCATGGGACGGTTCAAGATTTGTGCCATGAAGGGAGATCTGTCTAGATTTACAGTGTGTTCGTTATGCTTGAACATGCGCTTCAAGATCCTCTCCACCCGCGAATCTATGCGGGTGGTGTTGCTGGTTCTTTTGGAGTTGAGATAGGTTCTCAACTCCGCCCTTTCTCTGGCATGGCGAGTAGTCGGCTGGCTACTACCACTAGTGAATCTAACTATCCTAGAGGCTCCCACCTGAGCCTGAGGCCTAGTCTCCACCCGGGAGTACCGAGGATTCCTTAGTTTGGGGCTTTCCTCCGGAGTCTTGCTGTCCAAACGTCCTTCGAGCCTTGTAGGGCTCTGGGTGTGTGAGGCTTCCGAAGCCTGAGTGTTGGCCAGCCTGTTGGTCTTCTTGGCCAGTTTCTTTTTCTTCTAGCCTCCTCTCTTGGAGGTCAGAGCATGAAATTCTGCTAGCAGAGCCCCCTACTAAACGTTCTTCTCGTGGGCACAAAGCATTTGGAGCATTTTGTTCATGTTGCTCATGTGCTCTGCCAAGATTTGGAAAAAGATGACTGGCATCACGTTGGCCACCCCGTTAACCTGGTTGCCAATAGCATGATCCTAGTCGGGTGAGGTCACATCTCTAGCGGGCTCGCTTGCCTGCACTCTAGTGTTCACCATTCTGAGAAGTGAAACTGAGAGTTATCATGGAGAAAAGTGGTTGGCTTTTTGTAAGCTTCAAACAGACGGTGCCAATAATGGATCCTGGATACAAACTTCGAATAGATTCGAGTCAAGTCGTTCATCTGAGTTCGGCTCCGTTCACTGAGTCTAGATCCTGCACACCACAACTGCGAATAAGAGGTCAGGTGACGGTGGTAGGTTATCCCACCAAAAACACTTCGATACTCAAATCAATAAACAGCTTTCAAATTAAGAAGGTGAAAGTAAAGAGACGTTATGAGAATGCAAAGTGTGTTTGTGATGGAAGAATGCTCTCATTGAGAGAGGCTTTGGTGGCTTGTCAGGAGTGTTGGCTCTAAGCACCATGTTGGCTCTAAGCACTATATTTGCTAGGAACGTCGTGGCAAAGAGAGAGAGTGTTCGTATTTTTAAAGCGTGTGAGCTTTGCAATGGAGATCTGTTGTGGGCAATTGAGAGCTTTCCTTAGAGTGAGAACTCTATGGCCTTTTATAGTCACTTCACTGGGCGGCCTTCCTTGTGCAGAAAAACTTAATCTCCGCGCTCTATTGGGCTCGCTGTCTTTTCTGACGTGGAGTTTTTATGGTAGTAATGGCAGTTGCCTTGATCACTTTCCTTCTACATTCTGTAACTGTTAAGGTTTATTGCATACAGGAGGAGGATTCTGACACTTTCCTTCAGGGATACGCATCAAATCTGCTGATGACTGTTACAATGGAGATTGCCTTCTTTGGAGAGGGTGAAATTAGGGGAGAGGATCATTGCTGGTCGAGGACGGACGTGTGGGCCAAACTGTGCCTAGGCTGCGTGAGGCTTCAACTGGTTATGATTCTGATCAATGGAAGCATTGACCGTCTCACGAGCAAGTCATCTGTCCTACTCTTGGGCTTCTCCTGGCTCACTTAGCCTTTCGCCTGGTCGACGATGGTCATTGACCATTCAAGCGCAAATGGTCCATTGTGGTTTTGGGCTATTCCTCCTTCTTAAGTCAGCTCATTACTGGTGAACCCATCATATGTAATAAATAACACTCTTCAAAAAGTCATAAGTTTGTCAAATTCAGTAAAGATCTGAATAAAATTTGACAGCCAATGTGATGAGCCGAGTTTCCAAAATATAGTAATTCTAGTAATCAAATTGGTATAATTAAATTTGAAATAAGTAAAAGTGAGAAAAGTGAGAAAATTACTGCAGTTCAGCAAACAGCAACACGACGCCTGCCGTGTGCTCGAGCATGGCCGTAGGCACCAAAAACCAGCAGGATGTCACTCGCCAAGCGCCTGCCGCACTCCAATGAGGCCCTAGCAGTGGGCCTGTGCTCACCGCGTGCTCGAGCGCAGGCATGATTTTGAACCACCGACCCTCTTTTCATTTGTAAAATGGGGGAAATAATGGGTATTTTGGAGCCATGAATGACAAGTAGCGAAGGAGGGAGAGGAGAAAAGGGAGAAAGAATGAAATTTTGGGCCGTTCCACTCCGATCCAAGTAAGAAAAACAGTAGCTCAGGCTAAGGTAAGTGTACCTCCAACTTTACTTTTTGTTTTTACACCTCCATTTTGTTATTCATGTTAAAAAACCCCCCCATTCCCGATGATTTGCTACGATTTATGTGTTCTTCTCATAATATCAGGAGTAGATTTTTAGTTTATGCATATATATGATAATGTATAACTCCGATTTTGTCGTCTGAGGTGTGTTTTGCATTAGTTTTGCAACTGAAGAATGGGCTTGAAACCCTAACACAAAATTTGGGGTTCTATGTTCATAATGCATGATTTTGTATATCTATTTTGGATTATGACATTAATTTCATGAATAAACATGTGTTGGGTGTTTGATTTGTGTCCGAAAACTTTGTGCAAAACCATAGCTCAAACCTTTGGGGATTTCAGTTTAAATGCGTAATTTTGTATATATATATTATGATTTAAGGCTTTAACTTGAAATTTTGGTTCAAGATCTACGTGCGATTTCGTCTGAAAGTTTTGTATAAAAACCCTAAAACCAAATTTGAGACTTTTATCTTGGAAACTTGACATTTTGAGATGAAAGTGTCAAATTGGTACTTTGTTAAAGTTTATTAGATAATTTGTATTCGAAAACTTTGCATGAAATTGTGTGACCAAATTTTGGAAACCCTATGAGATTATCTGAACGACTGATTATATGAGTTTGAACTTGGCTTTCAGTTATGATGAAGTTTGACTAAGAAATTATGAGTAAAAATTCCTTCAGTTAAGAAATTTTATATTAGTATTTCAGTTAAGTATTTTCGGTTAAGTAAGTTGATAAGAAATTTTCCCTAGGACTGTGATTTAGTCCAGTTAGATTCTCCGGTATGCCTTAAAACGTATAGTGGTAATTGAGGATAATTCTGTCTATGAAGTAATATGTGGTCCGCCTCTCCTCGGGGCATTAAATCAGAGGGTAGATTCAGTTTAGTTCAGTTCAAAATTAGATATACCTTTGGGAGGTATTCTGATATATAAATCTTAATAGAGGGGATTTTCAGTTTAAGCCTTTGATTGTGTAGAGTGAATATAATCTATTCTCAATTATTTGCTCTCTTGTCAAGTAGGATATACTAGTTTGGGCCTCTTTAGTTAGTAAAGTTGGATTTTTAGAATAATTAAAGTTTAAACTTGGTTTAAGACCTCTTGTTTGCTTTCATGACAAATTAACGTCTTTCCTTATTTATTTTGCTATATGTTATTCATTCAGTTATATGTTCTTGATATTTGCTCAATTATTCTTCCATTGCATTACGTTTAATAGAGCTGTTTAAATTGCATGTTTTTATGGTACTCTTCTATTTTTTTCTTCCAAATACGCTAAAGTCCGATAAGGTTTGAAGATAGGACTAGACTAGAAGGAAGAATATTTTGATAGACTTGAAGATCTTTGAAGAGCATGGACACCTTGAAGGATCTCGGATGCATATGATTACCTTAGAGCATAGACTGTACCTTCTAATATCGTAGTAATTTTATAGTACAATAAATATTGGTTGTATAGTTACTTCCGTATTGTTCTGATGTTTTAATTTATTTTGGACGTAGATGGCATCTCTAATTAGATTTAATGTAGTAGTTAGGAGTACTGTGTTGGAGCCATAGATGATATGGTAGTTTGTGATTCTGTGTATGCGTGTTGTTAGGTAAATGGTGATATTTATTTAGTTGTGTGCTTAATGTAGGTTATTTAAGTAGGCTGTAAATTTTGGTTTCTGTCCAATTGTAGAGGAAACTCTGCCACAATTTCTGTAGATTTTATGAATATTAGTTTTATTTGTTTACTAACAAAAAGTCCTTAAAGGATAAGGATATGTTCCGTCACAAATGGTATTAGAGAAAAGAGATGCCTTAGGTTTGATTTGAATCGTATACAAAAGCTTAAGATCAGTTAAGATTTGACTGAAATATGTAGACTAATGTCCTAGTTTGTATAAGTTAGATTAGAATTCAGTTGGGACTTAGTGTTTAAGCTAGTTAATACCGAATGTAGGCCTAAACTGATCAACTTAGGTTTGACAATTCAAATTAATCTGTTCTATATTGAGGCGAGTTGAAGTAATTAGGATTATAGGGAATGCTTAAATCTTGGCCTTGAGGATTTAATTTTGAAATGCATTGATTCTAACCCCTCCCTCTAATCCGATTAATTGAGGTTAATAATCTTGTGATGTTTGTGGTCATAGGAAGTAACATGACTTTTGGACAAGGGCCTTCCTCGGGGTGTTGGTCAACCGCAAGGATGAGTAGAAGAAATTGAAGGCACTTTGAGCCTTAAATTCAATTGGTGCCAATTTGGTGTTTAAATTGATTGGTATTGATTCAAGGCCTAAGTTAATTAACTTTTGTTTGAGGTTTAGGTTTAATGTTTAGACTTAATCATTTCTCGGCTTAAGGCCTTAGACTAGTAATTTATTAAGAAGGAATGTCCAATCAACCTAGTAAGTACAGCGGCTAAGGTGAAATTAATGGCCTAAAGTTAAAGTCACTTGGAGTCGACTTTGGTATAGCGAATTTAAGGATGCCGAATTATGATCAATTTTGTAACGATGGTGTTTGAATTCCTGGTGATGCAAATTCTGTAGGAATTGAAAAGGTTTCATGGGTATTGGTGTGGAATGTATTGGTAGGATATTATGCCTTGCAATCAAATTATAAATTCTGAATAAGAGATATAATTGATCCAATCAGGGATAAGCGATAAATTTTTTTTGTAAATGAGACCACCCATTTGAAATCCATTTGGTGGCCGCTAAGGAATTTAGTTGTGTAAGTCTTGGGGACATACATTTAGGGGAAAAGAGAAATATTGAAGAATACGTTATGGATGCTTTATGAATGGATATTTTGTTTTGAAGGAAATTTTGGGAGGATGATTTAATTGGGGGATGACTTGTAAAGAATAAGGTTTGATTAATTTTCTGTTAATAAGCTATTTGAGGTTGTGTCAAGGCCACCCTTGACATTTGAAAAATTGGTGGCTAATTTGAAGAAACATCAATTTAATGTTTACTGTAAAGTAATAGTTCTATAATTAAGGATTATGTTTGCGATAGCCTGCAGAATCTAGTAATTGTGAGTTCCAATAGCACCATTCGGGTCTTATAAATGTGTTGGTGTTTTGTGAAAAATTAAAAATTGGATCTTCTAGTTATATGTAGGTTAATTTCATGATGGTTTCATTCAGACTAAATTGTTTTGAAGGGGTTTTTGGAGTATTCTTTATTTAGGGATTTTCCTTAAAGAAAAAGGTTTAGTTGATTATTGTTAATTAATAATTTGAGGATATATCAGGGTTGATTCTGATATTTGAGGATTTTGTATAACGTCGGGAATGTATTAATTTAATGTTATTGAGAATTACTCCAAGACTTTTGTGGTAAGTAGGATGAAATTTGCGATGATTTTATTTAGATTACAGTACACCCAATCGGAAAAAAAATGTGAGTTTGGGACATAGTGGATCATAGAGCCGCAAGGTGTTTGGCTTAGGAATAATTAGTATTTCTAAGGATGAGATCTATGAAGAAAATCTTTGTGAAATTTGGTATAAATTGTTGGCCGCTTGTTTGGTTTGTCCCCTAATGGGTCTGATATGTTACGGTAAGATGTAATATCCTTAAGGAAGGATAGAATTATGTTCACCCCATTTTGCAATAGGGTCTTGCCTCTGTTATAAGTGGGGGAGGAGCTTACAATTGAAATTGTTTTCGCTCATAGTTAAAAACTTACTCGATGAGATTTTTACTTAAGGAAAATTGTGTATGTTGTTCCATAAATTTGAGGATTAAGGAAGTATGACATAAAGAAGAATTTGTGAACATTACCTTCGAAGTTAGTCTTTGTCAACAATTTCTGAAGGTGAATGGTTGTGCTACTAAGGAAAGATGATCATGCGATGTTGTGAATGAATGAACCTGTCTAAGAATCTCAAGGAGGGACCCTGATATCCTTAAGAGTAATGGACCTTTGTATGGGCGTATAATGTTGGCAAAGATTATTGGGGAATAAGATGTTTATATTCAAAGCATTGAAATTATGAAATTTTGAAGTAAGAAATTCTCAAGGTTGTGAGTTATCAGCAAGATCTTGAAATTACTAATAATTGGGTTCTAAGATTTGAGTGATAATCTAAGATTGATGTTGACTTCTTAGAGACTGTTATAATTATGGTTCCTGACCTTGTAATAATTCAAGAATTGAAAAAGATGTCAGTTTGAGGACTCACCTGTGAAATAATAAAAATGTGAAATGTTCTATATTTGAGATTTACTAGTGATTTGAAAATTTATGTCGAATCTTAACTTAGTTGATCAAAAGAATTTTGGACAATAGACTAAGTCAAGGATATGAAATCATGGAATGAAGAGTCCTCATGACTTTGCCTTAAGATGATTAGGATGACCCACCCATCATGATTATGGATAACGCATTTGGATGGAATTAGTTGTCTTATCGGTGTGCCAACAAGATCCTAAGATCTGTTAAGTATTTGAGTTTGAGGTTTTGGGTGATCCCCTAGGGCTGTATAAATTTTCGGGTGGTTGCTATGATTGAAATTCCTAATTTGATTGTAATTTGAGGGATTGTGGGATTTGTTTACATGATATGGATATTCAGGATTCATTTACTAAGTATTCAACATGGGTTCCATATTTTGGGAAGATATCGGTTTAAAGACATACCAATGAACTAATGAGGATATAGAGCATTTCGATTTGGGGTCTAAGTGTAATTTGAGTTATTTGTCAAAATATTAGCCAAATTGATTGGAGAATTGTGGGTGTCAAGTTAAATTGGACTGGATGGTGGATTATAATAGGATGATTTGAGTTTGAAGATTGATCTGAGTGCGTGGTGAAAGAATGATGAACCCTTACACATTTTGAGGCTTAATTCGAAATTCATATAAAAAGCTCAACATCAAGATTTAATATAAAAGTAAGGCATTATATCCATTTGAAGTTAAGAACTAAATTGAGAAGGTATCAGAACAATAATGATTTAGTGGATTTACCTTCAGACTTTTGAATAGGGCACATTAGGCAATAAGGATCAAGACAATTTGAAAGCTTAAGGTCTTAGAATAACCATTTTAACCTGAAAGTGATTGGGAGGCCTAGGACAGTTCCTTTGATTAAGGAAATTTGGAGTTTGTTAAATTTCTATGATGAAATTTCTGTAAGTGGAGGAGAGTGTAACAACCCAGGTTCCCAAAACATAGTAATTCTAATAATCGAATTGGTATAATTAAGTTTGAGATAAGTGAAACTGAGAAAAGTAGAAAAATTATCGTAGTTCTGCAAACAGTAGCATGGAGCCTGCCGCGCACTCAAGCGCAGTAGCAGGCACCAAAAACTAGTAGGGCGCCACTCGCCGGGCACCTGCCGTGCTTGAGCGAGACCCTAGCAGTGGGCCTGCGTTCACCGTGCGCTCAAGCGCAGGCGTAATTTTTAGCAACCGACCCTCTTTTCGTTTCTAAAAAGGGGGAGATTAGGGGTATTTTGGAGCCATGAACGACAAGCAATGAAGGAGGGAGAGGAGAAAAGGGAGAAAGAAGGAAATTTTTGGTCGTTCCACTCCGATCTAAGTAAGAAAAATGGTAGCTCGGGTTAAGGTAAGTGTACCTTCAATTTTACTTTTCGTTTTTACAGCTCCATTTTGTTATTCATGTTGAAAAACCCCTATTCCCAATGATTTGTTATGATTCATGTTTCTTCTCATAATATCTTGAGCAGATTTTTAGTTTACGCATATATATGATAATGTATAACTCCGATTTCGTCGTTTGAGGTGCGTTTTGCATTCGTTTTGCATCTGAACAATGGGTTTGAAACCCTAACACAAAATTTGGGGTTTTATGTTCTAAATGCATGATTTTGTATATGTATTTTGAATTATGACATTAATTTCATGAATAAATATGTGTTGGGTGTTCGATTTGTATCCAGAAACTTTGTGTGAAACCCTAGCTCAAAAATTTAAGGATTTTAGTTTAAATGCATGATTTTGTATATATATATTACGATTTAAGGCTTTAACTTGGAATTTTGGTTCAAGATCTATGTGCGATTTTGTTCGGAAGTTTCGTATAAAAATCCTAGAACAAAATTTGAGACTTTTAGCTTGGAAACTTGAGATTTTGAGATGAAAGTGTTAAGTTGGTGCTTTGTTAAAGTTTATTAGATAATTTGTATTTGAAAACTTTGCATGGAATTGTGTGACCGAATTTTCGGAAACCCTGTGAAATTATTTGAACGACTAATTATATGAGTTTGAACTTGGCCTTCAGATATGATGAAGTTTGACTAAGAAATTATGAGTAAGAATTCCTTCAGTTAAGGAATTTCTTATCAGTATTTCAGTTAAGTGTTTTCGGTAAGTAAGTTGATAAGAAATTGGCCCTAGGACTATGATTTAGTCAAGTAAGGTTCTCCGACATGCCTTAAAATGTTATAGAGGTAATCAAGAATAATTCTGTCCATGGAGTAATATATGGTCCGCCTCTCCTCGGGGTGTTAAATGAGAGGGCAAATTCTGTGACGACCCAGATTCTTAAACATAGAAAGTCCCAGTCATCGAGTCAAAATAATTAAAGGATCGAGGAAAACTAAAGGTTGTCCGGTCAACGCAGTTGACCGAAAAATATAATATGAAGTTCGAAACCGGCCTTAGAGCATTAAGGCCGGAGTGAATTGCGTGATGTGAGGCCGAAGTGGCATGACGACCGGAGTGGCCTTGGGGTGAGGAAAATGAAGTCCGTCTTGTCTTCACGTAAAAGAAGTCCGTCCTCTCTTAGTGTAAAAGCAGTCCGGCCTTTCACTTAAGTAGAAATCAAGTCCGGCCTGGTGTGTTGGTAAAACCGGAGTAGAATTATGGGTGCAAGGAGAATAAAATCTGAAATTTATAAAAAGGTGATGGACGGAGTGAATAATGGGAAGAAGTTGACCGGATTTGAAGATGTTGACCGGATTGGAAGAGTTGACCGGATTTGAAGGAGTTGGCTGGATTGGAGGGAATTACGTTGACCGGCAACTAAAGACAAAAGCAACTTTATTATTTAGTTAGAACCCAACTAGGCGGCGACCGAATGGAGTGGGTAAAACTAATCTGGTTACCCCACCTACCATCTGAGAAAAAGTAGGGAAGTAAGTTACCTGCCCCACTTGCTCCACCTAACCCCTCCTCTATAAATACTAGCAACGAGTGTTGAGGCGGGGGCAAAATACAAGCCGAGAGAAGGGAGTGAAGGAGAGAGCCCCAAGACGGTAAAAACCGACTGTCAGGCAAGGAGGGAAGAATTTTGAGTCAGCACGTCAGGCAAGTGTACCTCGGACGCCGTTTTTAAGTTCATTACAAGCATATTTGCTCTGCTTCTAAACTCATGCTTTATTGCAAGTTATTTCGATGCTGCTTTTAAATTGATACTTTAAGAATATTGTAAGTGTACTCTGCTCTGCTTTTAAGTTCATGTTTTGAGAATATTGAAGTGTACTCTGTTTTTAAGTTTCTGCTTTCTGCATTGAATATCCACCTCCTGCAATGTAAAATGAACTCCGTCCCTTGAGGAAAATGAACTTTGGCTTTTAAAAGAGCTCCGTCCTGTTAATGAAAAAGAGTTCCGTCCTGTTAATGAAAAAGTGCTCCATCCTGTTAATGAAAAAGTGCTCCGTCCTGTTAATAAAAAGGAGCTCCGTCCTGTTAATAAAAAAAATGATCTGTCCTGTTAATGAAAAAGAGCTCCGTCCTGTTAAGGAAAAAGGCACTCCGTCCAAAATGCACTCTGTCCAAAAAGAACTCCGGCCTTAAGAAGAAAACGAACTCCGATTTTAAAAGAAATTCCACTCCGGATTTTTAAGAAAAAAATGCACTCCGGTTTTTTAAGAGGGAAAAGAGCTCTGGTTTTTAAGAAAGAAAAGAACTCCGGCTTTTAATGAACTCCGACCTTAATGAGAAATGAACAGCTTTTAATGAACTCCGTCCAAAAGGCACTCCGGCTTTTTAAGAAAAAGGCACTCCGTCCAAAATGTACTCTGTCTCATTAGTGAAATGCGCTCCGTCCCGTTAGTGAACAGCACTCCGCCCTTTGAGTAAAATGCACTCCGATTTTTAAGAAGAAAATGCACTCTGATTTTTAAGAAGAAAATGCACGCCGATTTTTAAGAAGAAATGCACTCCGGTTTTTAAGAAGGAATTTGCACTCCGAATTTATGAAACTTCAGCTTTTAAAGCACTCCGTCTCCTTGAGTAAAAAGCACTCCGTCCTGTTAATGAAAAGCACTCCGTCCCTGTTAATGAAAAGCACTCCGTCCCATTAATGAAAAAAACTCCGTCCAAAAAGAGCTCCGTCCTTTTTAAAAAAGTACTCCGTCTAAGCTTTTTGAAGTCCACCATTTTGAAGAAAATGAACTCTGGCCTTAATATGAAATGAACTCCGGCTTTTTAAGTTTATGCACTCTGGCCCTTCCTTGATAAAATCCAAACCGGCCCCAAGTATAAATTGTTTCCGAAAATATATATATATACCGACCTGTACCTAGGAAATTTCCATGTATATAGCTAAAGATATATTATGCAAATCTGAGTTCAAAAAGGGATTTTTAATAAAAAGATAAATGATAGCCGACCTCGGGGCTTTGTACAATGAGGAAAAGAGAGCCGACCTCGGGGCTTTGTATAAGGAGGAAATGAGAGCCGACCTCGGGGCTTTGTACAAGGAGGAAATGAGAGCCGACCTCGGAGCTTTGTACAAGGAGAAAAATAATATGAAGTACCGTTCACTGTTTTACCGATATACTATATTACAGTAAAAAGATGATAATGAATCGTACAGTGCAAAGATGATAGAGTATCTTTTGAGAAAAAGATGATAATAAATCATATACAGTAAAAAGATGACAGTGAATCTTCTGAAAAAAAGATGATAATGAATCATATATAGTGAAAAGATGACAGTGAATAATATAGAGTATTGTTTTTATTTTACCATGCATCAGTAAAGTTTATAGTTATTATTTTACACTCCATAGTGAACGATTTATGAAGCATGAAACTTAATATCGTTATAGTATATCTTTACTGTTTTTCCAGATAATGTTTTGATTAAACATTCTGGTTCTGCATGGTTATATGATCGTTTTGGCATAACCGTTTTACAGTTCATATGCATGTACCTTGCTGAGTCTCGACTCACTGTTTTATATTTTTTCCCCACAGGCGAAGCTTTAGAACTTGTGCCTAACGAGTTGGAGTGATTAGAGCTTGTCTAAAGGCTTATTAAAGACCTCGGAAGCTTATTTTGAAAAAATATTATTGTAATGACTTGATGGACTTCTATGGTTAAACATCTTGGCTATGTACTTGGAAATGAATATCTTTGAAATAAATATGAATGCTTCCACAAGTGTTAGAATAACTTCCACTATACTTATTATGGTTAAAAGTATATGGGTCCTAGATGGCATCTGTGATCCTATGTTGCACCAAATTAATTTAGTTGGGTTTTCAATTGTGTTATGAATGACGGAATTAAAAAAAAAATCCGTACCGTCACAAATTCAGTTTAGTTTAGTTCAGAATCAGATATACCTTTGGGAGGTATTCTAATATGTTGTGATGGAATAGATTTTTTATTTTGGTTCTCAGATATTTCATCATTATAGATACAAAAACTGAAACCCAAATAACAATTTAAAGTTCTAAGAAAAAAAGGATAGAATTTTTTCTAAAATTGCGCTAAACAGAACACAAGTAACCTATATATAATAACCTGTAGAAGTACACAACTATCCAAATACCACAAGTTTTCCTATAACATACATACACAGGATGACAATTCTCATCTATAGCTTTAACACACAATCCTATCCACTATACCAAAAATATACGAGAGATACTATCTAGGAGTTGTACAAATATAGAAAACATACAGCAGAAACAACTAAATCCATAATATAAACCTACGAAAATATAATTTCTGTTTCAATAGTACGCAGAAATATCATACCTATTAATATATAGTTTCCTTCATAATTTAGACATTTGCATTAACAATATCAAAAATCCCAAGTCTTCAAAATCTCTGGAAGTCCATCCAACTCCTTGCTAAGCTCTAATCACTTCTATTTATCTGGTATCAGCTCTATGTCCTATCTGGAGGGAAAAAATAAAATAGTGAGCCGAAACCCAGTAAGGTACCAAAATATGTAGAATATAATCCTTAGATGCAAATGTAAAAGGTCATAGAAACTGTTAAAGAGTAGGAACATATATAGAAATTATGAAAAAAGCCTAGTTCAATATACATAGATTTCGATAATCATAATTCATATTTTCATGCAAAACATAATCACTCTAGAACAGAAAAATCACGATAATATCAGAAAAACAGAAGCATTCATAGAAAATAGGAAGAAAATATAATTTCATTTAAACACTTATCGGAATCCATAAAACAGTTCCAAATCTCATTTGTTTTTCAAAACTCTAGTTCAATATCCTAAGGACACAATTAGTGTGATCGAAGATAGATTGTCTTCAATCCACACAGTCAAAGGCTGGTTCGATAGTATATATCTCACTTTGATGGTTCGATAGTTCAAAGGTTCGATAACTTATTCTCGATTACTATCATAATGTTCTAAGGCATGCCGAATAATCTTATCTAACTATTCAATAGTTCTAGGTCCATTTTCTTACTGATTAACTTAATTCAATGCATTTGTTCAAAAGCCCATAACCAAAGTTCATCACATTTCAATGTCAAGTCCAAATTCTATATAATCAATCCTTCAGACAATTTCAAAATACTTCCATAGTTCGATAATACAATTCTATGCAAAGCTTTCAAATACAAATCATTTAATAAGCTTTACAAAGTAACGATTAGCATTTAAATCATCAAAATTTCTGAATTTTCAAGACAATTTTCCCAATTTTTGTGCTAGGGTTTTGAGAAAAATTCTCGGATAATAATCAGACACAAAACATGGGTCAAATTAAAAAATCGATGCTATAATTCATAAAACATACATATGATATGAATTAAACTCAAATTTACTTCTCATTTTCGAGCTAGGGTTTGCAATACACGGTCCGGACATGAAACAAAGATAAAACGTGAGCTAAATCATGAAATCGAAGTTGTCGATCATAGTATATATATATATAAATATGAACTTTAGTCCAAAAGTCATGAGATTCATGCATTATTAATGTCAAATATCGAAGAGCAAGAGATTTAAAACATAAATAACAAAATAGAGATATTCAAAAGCAGTAAAAATAGAAAACAAGGTTTAAGGTACACTTGTCTTAGCCCGATCTACCATTACTTTTACCCGGATCGGAGTGGAACGGTTGGATTCCTCTTCTCCTCTTCCCTTTCCCTTCTTCTCTCCCGCTGCCCTTCGCTGGAATGTAGAAAACGGCAAAGGAAATTGCGCACAGCCCTTATATATGTAGTCGGGGTGCTTGAGCGCTCCTCGAGCGCTCTTCGAGCACACACTCTCTGCCATGGCACCTCCTCGGGCGCTTGTCAAGGGCCCCTTAGGCGTTCACGTTCGCAAATGTATGCCTCAGACAGCACTCGAACAGTGCTCGAGAACCCTCGTCGTAGCCAGATCACTCCCACCTAGCCTCGGGTGCGCCTCCCTGGCGCTCGAGCACATGACAAGCGTCGGTCCCCCCTTTAGCTGGTTTTGCTTCTTTTTATTTCAGTATCAAATTTTTTTCTTATTCTTAAGGCTAATCATGTTTATTATCAACTTAATTATTCAATAACTACCATATTTCGAGATCAAAATCTCACACTCTCTCCCACTTACAGGAATTTTGTTCTCGAAATTTAACGATCCTTAAATTTTCAAAATCAAAGAACCTTCTTAATGTCTCAAATTCTTTTCTAAATCGCGTTGGTTATCCTAGAAAATCATAAACATCAGAATTGCCCTAATCCTCATTATTTGACGTGTCCTTTTCAGATCCAAATTCATTAAGTTCGAAGGTAAATCTATTTCATTAGCTACTTTTCTAACTTAGTTTCGAGTCTTACAAAAGCAAAAGGTCTCAAATTTGGAGCATTTTCCCCGAATTTCAAAACTTAGATCTTAATATATAGAGACTAATCATCTGATTATTTCTGCTGCGCACTCTTAATCAAATCATCCAACTTTTCAATCATTCAATTACCATTTACTATAACAATTTCAGCCTAACATCCCAGTTCCTTTACCAAGTTCGGTTAAGATTCCAATACAAATTTCAAATCAAAATCAAATATCTAAGACAGGATACTTTACATCCTCCATATTTCATTGGTATATCATCAAATCGACATTTCTATTAGATACATATTCCATTCTGAACACCCAAATCATGTGATAACCATGATTAAAATTGCCCTCAAGATATCTATATTACGAAAATAATTCTCACAGATCCTCAATTCACCATAGAACAAAACGTCCTAATTATAACAGTCACCATAAATTCAATACAATTTTAGATCATTACCTAAAATCTCAAGTCCTTAATAATTAACAACCTCAAAATCTCAAAGTCCCATACCAAGGTAACAACTCCCACAAACCCTCAAACCATAGCAAGATCAGAAACTAAAATTTATACAGTTACCACGGGGTCAATGTGGCTTTAGATTCATCACCCAATTCAATACCTTTACACTTAGAAACTTTAAGATCTCGTTAGTATATTAATAAGTCAACCGATTCAACCCAAACACGTCATTTGAAATCACCACGGGTGGATCATTTGATTGTTTTTAAAACAAGACCACAGGGCTTTTTATTTCCAATTTTATGACTTCCACACTTCAGACACGATTTTGTTTACCAACTTAGGAATGCAATACCTTATTATTCCAAGCAATTGAGCCTATCTATAGGTTCACTATTAGTATTAAAGTTATAGACCCTTAACATTCATGATCAATACTGATGTTCATTCCCCCTTCAAGATACCAAAGTTCATCTATATAATCCTTAGGCAGGTCTATCTGCTTACAAAATCCCAAGATCGACTGTAGTCATAACATAACCACAAATTCTTCCAAGACAAAGCTATCACCTAAGACTGTCTCCAAAATTTCTCAAATAGAGACTTCTAATTGCTGATTTTAATCAGTGGAAGACAACTCTTAACTAGGTATTTCTCTCCTACTTATCTCAAGAGTATCAATCCACAAGCGATACAAAAAAACACAAGCCTTAAATAGATTAATCCAGTCAGGATCTCTTATGTTTACCTTTTCATCATAACATAACTACTTGTAATCCTTGAGATTATTAGATCAGAATTATCTCCAAAGCAATTCTACAATTTCTCAAATGGAGACTTTTGATATCAACTATCGATCTTAACATCAACCTTCCTCGAAAATATGCCAAAATTTATCATTTTACAGTTCCTAAACTTTTAGATTTGTAGAGTATTGATCACCTCCAAAAACAGTATTCATAATTCCTCCAAGTAAGGCCTCATTGCAAAATTTCACTCATAGTAAAACAATTTCAATTTATATACTCCTCCCCCACTTGACTTGTGGGTGATTACCCATTGATGTAGAATTAACAAAATTCTAATCCTTCTCAAGAGTATTACCATCTATACTAAATCACCTGGCCTATTAGTTCATCCTACTTTCCAAAAGGTTCAAGGCTTTCTCGACAGCGCCTAATCGATGTTCCTTGAATTTCATACAAATCTTTAGAGACTAATGCCGATTTTGATCTGTCTCCAAACCACTCGTTAAAATAAACCAGCTTGATCTATTCCTCCAAATACATATCCTCAAACTTTCATAGCTAGATTCTCAAACAATCATCTACTGACTTCAAAAAGGCAGTCCATTTTTGAATTAGACTCAATATCTGTCCTCAATTCAATCGACTTTGCCTATCATTTAGAATGCATAACCTGATTACAGGGTATCGTATCCCCTCAATATAATTTACACAAGTATCGTCAAGCATATCTCAATTCTTGAGAGGATCTGCATAACCCAAAAAAGATCCTGAAGGGGTTAACCTCACCAGATTTTAACTGGCATAAAAACACTGTTGAGACAATTATTCTAAAATTTCAGCACTGTCTCCAATTACCATTAATCTTTCCACACTTAACAAATCTAAAGTCGCATTGTCAAGTTAATTTATTTATCCTGAATCAGACCACTCAGTTTTCACAATTATTTGACTAAAACCCAAAAGCCTCACTGTTTGATCAACCTCAAGCAAAAATTACAAGGGTTCTCTTTTCAGGCTTTCATAACCATACTTATTCCGATAGTGGAACTAGTTTGTAGTGATCCTTCACCTATCTTACGAATATCTTAATCTTAAGAACTCCAACATCAAGTCATTAACTCTTTAGTTAACCATATTTTTGAAGTTTACCAAATATCTTCATTGATACTATTCGAATCCTTGAGATCATTGCCGATCTTGGCACAATCTCAATAGCAACTTTATTCATCAATCAGATAGGCAAATCTTCTCTTTAACAGTTTCCTTAAATTTATTATCCGCCTAATGACTTCCAGGTATGGCCTAATATGCCATCTACTCCTAGCACATTCCTCATTACGTGACTTGCAAGCACCACCTTATTAGTTCCACTATTTCTTTTACAATTTATCTGATAATTTAAAACCTGTATTCTTAGTTGCAATTCAGATTATTCTTTTCAAATCATTGATTCAGTTGGGAAAATTTGCCAACTAGATTATCTTAGTATTCCATCAAAGTTAATTATTGACAACCTAAACCGAATATCAGAATTCATAATCCCTTAATCAAGCAAAAAAAAAGTTAAAACTCCATAATTAAGAAAATACCTTCACCCACACTTGGGGGTGCCTCGACATCTCCATGATTATTCCTATCTTTCCTCAACTTAAAATAGTTCCATGCGAATTTTTAATTCAATTTGATTTGCCTAAGCCCAAAGTTGATATCAGTCTACTTAATCATAAAGTCTGGGTCTATTCCTGACCTACTCATGCTAGCTAGGATACTTAGGATTTAATCATTCTATATCTATCCCTACTGATTCGATCAATCATAATCATTTCCTAAGTTCTGCATACAATTCAAATCATTCCTAAGGTATCTCATTTTCTCTAATATCAATTATAACGGAACGGATTTTTTTTTTGTCCTTAAATAATTTTGTCATTACAGATACAGAAACTAATACCCAAATAACAACTTAAAGTTCTAAGAAAAAATGTATAAAGTTTTTCCTAAAATTGGGCTAAATCGAATACAAGTAACCTGTATATAATAACCTATACAAGCACACAACTATTCAAATAGCACAAGTTCTTCTATAACACATGTGTACAGGATCATAATTGTCATCCATGGCTTTAACACACAATCCTATCAACTATACCAAAAACATAAGAGAGATGCCATCTAAATTCTATACAAATACAGAAAACATATAACGGAAGTAACTAAATTCATAATATAAACCTACAGAAGCATAATTTCTATTTCAACAGTATACAGAATATACCATAACTATTAATATATAGTTTCCTTCATAATTTAGACATTTATATTAACAATATCAAAAATTCCAAGTCTTCAAAAATTCTAGAAGTCCATCTAGCTTCTTGCTAAGCTCTAATCACTTTTGTTTATCTGGTATCATCTCTATATCCTATCTGGAAGGAAAAAAATGAAATAGTTAGCTAAAACCTGGTAAGGTAACGAAACATGTAGAATATAATGCTCAAATATAGAATATAAATGTTGAAAGTCATAAAAACTGTTAAAAAATGGGAATATATACAGAAATTATGAGAAAAGCCTAGTTCGATATAAACAGATTTCGATAATCATAATTCAGATTTTCATGCAAAATATAATTACTCTAGAACAAAAAAATCATGATAATAACAGAAGAATAGAAGCATTCATGAAAAACAGGAAGAAAACATAATTCTATTTAAGCACTCATCGAAATCTATAAAATCATTCCAAATCTCATTTGTTTCTCAAAACTCTAGTTCGATATCCTAAAGAACCAATTAGCGGTGCTCGGGCACCCTCGTCGTAGCCAGCTCACTCCCGCCTCACCTCGGGCGTGCCTCCCCGGTGTTCGAGCACACAGCGAATGCCGGTACTCCCTTTAACCGGTTTTGCTCCTTTTTGCTTCGGTATCAAATTTTTTATTATTCTTAAACCTAATCATATTTATCATTAACTTAATTATTCTATCATTATCATGTTTTGGGATAGGCATCTCACTTATGTAAATCCTAACAAGGGGATTTTCAATTCAAGCCTTAGATTGTGTGGTGTGAATACAATCTATCATCGATTATTTGCTTCTTTGGCTAGTATGGTCTACTAGTTTGAGCCTCTTCAGTCGGTAAAGTTAGATTTTTAGAATAAGTAAAATTTAAACTTGGTTTAAGACCTCTTGTTTGCTTTCATGACAAATTAACGTCTTTCCTTATTTATTTTGTTATATGTTCTTAATATTCACTCAATTATTCTTCCGTTGCATTATGTTTAATAGAGATATTTAAATTACATATTTTTATGGTACACTATTGGGCTTTCGCTTACTCTTCTATTTTTTTCCTTCCAGATACGCTGAAATCTAATAAGGTTTGAGGATAGGACTAAGTTAGAAGGAAGAATATTTCGATGGACTTGAAGATCTTTGAAGAGCATGGATACCTTGAAGGATCTCGAATTCATATGATTACCTTAGAGCACAAATTGTATATTCTAATATCATAGTAATCTTGTATTGTGATAAATATTAGTTGTATAGTTGCTTCCGTTTTCAATCTTTTAATTTGTTTTGGACCTAGATGACATCTCTAATTAGATTCAATGCAGTAGTCATGAGTACTGTGCTAGAGTAATAAATGATATGACAGTTTGTAATCCTGTATATGCACGTTGTAGGATAAATGGCGATATTTATTTAGTTGTGTACTTGATGCAAGTTATTTAAGCAGGTTTTAAATTTTGATTTCTGTCCAATTGTAGAGGAAATCCTACCACAATTTTTGTAGATTTTATGAATATTAGTTTTGTTTGTTTACTGACGAGAAGTCTTTAAAGGATAATGATCTGTTCCGTCACAGCCAAAGTTTAAACACTTGACAACGATGTTACATGTAAAAAAGTTCTATAGTCTGCAATTACCAAAAGGGGGAGCTTCGAGAAGTACTTGGATAAGTTTAATCAAATTTTAACGTAAATTTTATCACTTGATAAGAAGATCAAGGAGAAAGATAAGATGTTAGCGTCGCTAGTCTTTTTACCAACCTAATACGATCATATTATCATAACGCTACTGTTTAAGAATGAGACGTTTAACTTTGATGAAGTCATTATTTCTCTATTTATAAATGAGTCTAAACAGAAGGGAAGCATTGAAATTTGGAGCGAGTTAAGTCTCTTAGTATCCAGTAGTTTCGGGGGTATGGGAGATCAAGGGACCGAAGCTGTAAATTAGAAAGGGATAGCAATTGGTCTAGGATTTAGGATATGAAGTGCTTCCATTATGGCAAAAAGGACTATATGAAATGAAATTGTTTTAAAAGGAAGTAGAAGAAAGAGAGCAGTGGCAAATATCAAGAGAAGAAGAATTATGATGAAAAATGATCGAGTCTCTATCGCTACCTATGGAGACCTTCTAGTTATCCATGCAAGAAAAATAGAGTTTTACGAGCTAAAAGATGAGTTACGTGATGGATTGTTATTTTTCACACCATGTAACATCAAGGAAGTCGCTCTTCATCGCCTATATGCCTAAGGTATACGAGGTATTGAAGATGGGTAACTATAACTCATTAAAGGTTATTGACATTAGGGACGTTAGCCCTTGGACAAGTAATGGGATAAAACTTGTATTGAAGAGTGTGCAATATACCCTAAATATGCAACTAAATGTAATTTTAGCTAGAAAGCTTAACGAAGAAGACTTTTGTGTGGTGTTCAAAAAAGACTAATAGAAACTCACTAAAAGCTCCTCGATTGTGGCAATGGAAAGCAATAAGTCAGTACTAATGGTGACTTCAATTGCTAAGAAAAATGCCAAGGAGACTGGGTAAATTAGTCAAGGTGGTGGGAAAAGAAAGCCAAGAAGAAGGGAGAGCGACTTTACCATAGAGAATGGAAATATTACATGTTGGTAGACAAGAAGAGGGTATCGTTCAAACTTGTAGAGGCCGATGTCAAGATCCCCGTTGAGGGGAGGTTATCGAAAATGAGAGATAATAGTTGTCGGTAAAGGCAAGGGATCCCTCATAAAATTGAGAAGAAAAGTTTGTTGGATTTGAGTCACTTCCCTATGTGTACTATAACACGTGGACAAGTTATTAGGAGGAAGCATCATATTCGCTCGTGGTATTTCCATGCAAAACTATCAAGGCTCACACAATACTTGTATGAAGGTCAATCGAAAGAAGATTGAGGGTCATTTGAGTGACAAAAAATTTAAATTGTCACATGATATTTATATGAGGGTTGATCAATGATTAGTTGAAGGTTAACAAAGTAGCACATAATGGGCACATGAAGGACTCATGTTATTTGCCCAAAAGAGTGGCATCAGATGCGTGTTTAACGGAAGCATGTATATGATTTGTTTAGAATAGTCACACCTGATGTATGCCTAAAGGATACTCAAGCACCGTCTGTTCAAGGAGGTCGTGCCTGATGTGCGTGATAGAGCCATGCTTGATATAATTTTAGGGTATTCAAAATTATTTTTTATTAAAAGAGTACCACATAGAGAGGAAGAGAAAAAAAAAAGATATTCGATATGTGGTTGAGTTCTAATTTGAGATCTATTTAGTATTGTTTTTAAGAATGTATTATTATTTTGTTACTTTTATTTCTCGTTATATTTTTATTTTATATATTGTTAGGTGTATTGAGAGGGTTAGTATTTATTTATTTTTTACTCAAATTTGTAGGGAAGAAATTTTGGAATATGATATTTGTAACCCTTGGCCCCATGCATATGAAGTCGGACAACCCACAAACCATAATCCATCTCCGAAACTGTAGGCACTTCCTACAGTTTGCTGCTTTTCGTCTTTGCTTCTCTCCTGTTCTGATGATGCCACTGAAATCCCCTATCATGCACCATGGAAAAGGCAAATTATGAGCTAGTTCTTCTGCTTCTACCCAGAAACCTTTGAGCCCACAGAATCTAGGACTCGCTTAGGTCACTGAAATTATCCGATTCTCTGGTTATTTTTATTCTACAAGGTAAATAACTGATCAAATATCCCCAGGACTTCGGGGAAGACAGAATCGTAATGCCGCAGGGCCAAAATGCCTCCGAGTAGCCCTTAGCTTCACTAATGACACTACAATCAAACCCCATTCTCCTTATCACCCTCTCTTCTTAATTCCCACAAAAATGTGGTTCTAAAATTGCAAAGATATTAGGTCTTTGTCTTTGAATTGTGTCTCTCAGTTCACTTCGGAATCACTTCCTCGCCGTTCGTGGCGATTCCATGAAATAACCGAAAACAAAAAACTTGGTGAGGTTAGGAGAGCACCTCTCCCATTATCTCATCCTTCTTTTCCTGCTCCTGACTTTTGTGTTTCCTGCGCTGTGGTTGAAAGGTTTACTCTTCGCTGGGATCCCCTGTATCATAGTTTAAATAATTCCTCAACACTAGGTGATGCCATCATTGTGTAAATGGATTCGTGTCACATAGTTCAGTGGGTTTGTAGATGCGGATGGTGGGGTGGACAGTCTATTTGGGAACAGATTTGGGTTTTGTTGAGATTTTTTCACTGTTTTTGGGATTTGACGGAGGGCCCTTTTTTTATCATGCCCTTTTTTGGGGCTTAGTGGATTCAGTGTGATGTAGTTGAGATATTTGGAAGCGTTTGAGGCTTTGTATCTTGAGAGAATATTGTATTACCTTTGGGTTGATTTGGTGTGGGTCTTTTTTCTTCATAGCTTTTGTTTTGTGGTGGTTGATATTTGTATTTGATCTAGCTTGAGGTGAAGCCATTTGATTATGTGCCTGCTGTGTCATAGAGATTAAAGGGTTTCCTGTTCGATTTGTCTCGCAGTTGAAAATTCTTTGTCTTTGCTTTCATCTGCTTGTTTCCTCTTCTTCCTGAAATGCAGTCAGTACACTAAATCTGGATCCTCCCATCTCCTGATTTCTGCTTGGGGTATCTTCGTAGCAGGTTGACTCTACTCTTCGGGGGTGTCTACTTTGGCGCCATGGCCCAAGATTGCTTTTAGTGGTAAATATCAATATTTTCCTTTTGGTTAGATTCTTTTCCTTCAATGTCTTTCACCCCTTTGGTTTTGGCAATAGGGGAGGGAGTTAAACAGTGGTTGTCTCTGAGCACGTGACCTGACCTGCCACAACCAGAATAGAGTTCTAGCGATTCTTCATATTCTATCTTTTATCGACTCACCAAAGATAGCAAATTGTGCCACCAGAGGTATCCTAAGATCGATTTCTTTTACTATGAATTTTACAAACCAATCTCTGTCCGCCAAAGTGATGTGAAATCAACTTTCAAAGATTCTCCGATTTGTTTCCCAATGGCCCATTAAATATCCTTTCGTTAGTAGTGAACTTGGAGACAAGAGAATCTCCCCCAAGCCAATACGAAAATAACTACCTTCTCCGATGACCTAAAGCTTGGTTTCCATCGGCTTGTTAGGTAACGATGGAAATCATCCATGGGCCTTTTGGCAAGTCATTATAGAAGTTAATGGTATTTGTGAATTTAACGAGGTAGCTATTAGAATTGAGATCAAAACATCGAAGTCACCCATTGGGTTCCAAAGAGTGCATAAGATCTTATAACAAAGCGGCCTATCACCTAAACCTTCTTAATTTTACCTTTTAGTCTTTCTAACAATGTTATAACAGGCAATTCACCAAAACAATCGGTTGTAATTATTACATCCTAGCTCCCAAAACTTGTGATTAAATATATCGAAATAAACTTTAAATTAAACTCATAAATAGACATTTAATCAACCAATTTGAATCTAATCCAAATACCAGGACTCGATAATAATTGCCATTAAAAAGTCTAATAATAAATAAATATTAAAGCATAATATTCAAAAGTCACATCCAAAAGTAACTCCAATAACTCTTTTCCTAATTGACTTAAATCATAAAGAAAAATATGTTAAAGCCTAAAATAAAGTAACCAACAATATATCTAACACTATACTGAATTAAACAACTCTCAGCTCGTGGTAATAATATAGATAGTTTGAAACTGAATTAACAACCGCTAAATTAAAAATCTAAAATATAACTAAAATATCCAAACAACTATATCTTTTGAAAAGCTTTTTTGACATCTGAAATCCTTACAAATACATTCAAACATATTAATCTGAAAGAGTAGTATACAGATGACAAGAATGTGCCTAACTCTCAATAAAAACATGTATAATTTCTATATATATGGATTTAATAAACGAACAAATAAATAACAATATTC
>JAODPA010076456.1:2177-28263 GCA_025585075.1 Nepenthes mirabilis
ATATATATATATATATATATAAAGACCCTAACAAGGCTCATGAATTCTGGGCAGGGGGCTGCTCTTGGTTCAGGGTCAAGTGGCCAGGGAACCAAAATCTCAGCAGCTCAGCCCAGGCAGTGAACTTCACAATTGCTGAGTTCATAAAGTGAAACCCTGTGGCTCCCACGAGAGGGTGTCAGATATACTAATAGTTCATAGATCTATAAATTTGCACCAATTTTTATACTCGTGCATTAGACTTCTCCATTTTCTATCTTAATTAACTTTTTGAATTATTCTTTCAAAAAATATTTCTCCTTCTAGTATTGAATCTAGGCATCTAAATACCATTCTTCCTGTCCTCCCCGAGAAGGTCGGAGATTAAGGAGGGAGGCAAACTCAACATTTTCCAACCAAATAGGGCTGGCTATTTAGTCCGATTCCGAGTCATTTCGGTATAGTCTATACAGAAAATAACTACAGAGAAAACAAAACTCAAATTTAAACTTACAACATATTTAAGGATTTTAGCGGATAAGAACATCATTGTAAATAGATGGTGAGGAAGACCACCAGCAACTTAGAGAAGGTTATCGAGTTGTGCTTGCAAATCCTCTGCTGAGACCATACCGATGGTTTCTCTGTCTTCCTCAGAGTACTCTGTTTTTACCAGTGACTGCACTTGTGTATATGCTTCGAGAATATTTGTCCTGCAATTTTTAAATAAAACGCAGTATTTGATGACAAGGTGGCAACTTTGGATAACAAAATGCAAGGATCAGCAAGGAAGCTAAGACGAGGCAACTGCCCACAAATGACACCATTTAGATGGTAGGAAGCTGCATTTAAGCCTTTTTCTTGTCCACTGTGAACATGGAAGGCGGCATCATGCCATAGGACTGCCTTTTACCATTATATAGCCACCCATGCTGGCGTGGTATCCCACCGTAGGCCCACTACTATGGATGGATGGGATATCATGTCACCTAAATATGTACGAAGGGTATCCTCCAAACATTTCTACATTTGAAATTAACGGGAGGGAAGGGGGAAATATTCTCTTCCTCCAGGTGGCAACTGGCAAGGGACAAATGGGAACAGGATTGCCACAAAGTACATCCAACTTCACTCTCCAAATAAAATCTTACTTTATCGGTTTGAATAGGATTGTTCGTGTCAATGGATTCTGAAGATAAAGCTTCATCTTTTCAATCACCTGCGGTAATTCTTGCTGCAAAGCAGCAATTACCTACAAAGCATCAAGAGATTTAACTCAACACCAAGATTCCCTGGGTACATTGCGTGGAACTATTTAAGATTGGATTTCACTTGCAGTGACATTGCATAAGCAAGAGCTCATTTGAGATAATAAACTTTGATTTGGTGAAGCAAAAGAATAGCTATTTTACCTCTTGTTCTGCTAATCAAACATTATCTTCATGGAACCAAAGATTATCCATGAAAGAGTGAAAAAGGAAATGGGAGGTTGCATGCTTGACATTTCTTACCTTCTGAACAAGTTCAGCTACCTTCTCTGGAGATGCAAAAGCGTGTTCCTTTAGAGGTTTGGCCACAACAGATTCTGCCTTTTGATTTTGAACACTAGAAGAAATTGGAACTTTCACGGCTGTCACCTGCAAAGCAAAGGACAAGTCTCATGCTCATACAGGGACACTGTTCTGATATGCAGTTGTACTGTCACAATAATCTCTCATGAATAGAGTGATTCAAATTTGTCAAAGTGGGACAATTTTGCTGGGTTTATGGTATTTGGTCTTTTGTTCACAAATCATTACAGTTCTCTATTTTCATGTATTTTCGTAGGTTTAGCTAGTAGTATTTTTATAGGAGTCTAAAATTCTTATTAAACTAAAACTTAGTAGAAAGTATGTTTCCTTATAATTTTAGGATCATTTTTTAAACATACACGACCTGAAAATCAACGAATTATCTATTAATGATAATCCTAAATTCCAACTGAAAAATTGCTATCAAATAAACCTTGAAAAATAGGTAAAAATTTTTGAAAATTTTAACAATTTCCAAACAAATGGCAAAATATCATAAACATAGAAAAAATCCTAATTATAATCTTCTAACTCAAATTTCCAGTCGACATCATCACTTCTCAGTCATTTTCAATAGGCAGGGAATTTTAATCAGTATTTTTCATGGACATAGGAAGAACCTTTCATGTGAGAACTCCTCTAATGTATCCCATGGTGGATATTTAAGTTTTCACCACAGGTATAACTTTTTCTCTTCATTAGCCAATAAAACGTTTTGGACATGATAACTTCAAGATCATCGAGAAGCCTGAAGAAGAGACAAACCTTGGCAACAAACGAAAGCAAAGGGTCTACAATTAGCTTTGTCACAGACATAATGAACTCCTCGCAAGTGGCTTTAAGACTTTTCTCCAGCTCCTGTAGGTATATTAAAAAAAGGTAATTCAAAAGATGCAGAGCACAGGTAAGCAGCAGGTAAGCAGAGAGTCAGAATAGGAATGGCACTCATCTATTTCTTTAATATAATTTCAGGCTAAGCAACACGAGATACAAATAGGAAATAATATCCCTACTCTTCTCACAATTATGGATGAAAATAAGGTATCAATATGAGTAAGATTCGTGGCCACATCATCATCAGATATATTGGATAATATGTATCAGTATCGAATATAATTAAAGAAAAAAATACTGAAAATCGTAAGCAAATAAGGCCGTATCGGCAAAATATCAGGTATATCATCCGATATTTAGTATACCGGCTGATATTTACAACTATGCTAGTCAGAATAACTAGGTAGAGCATTGTTTTACTCACATGGATGACAACACCTGATGCAGTAGCTAATTAAAAGAGCAGCAAAAATAAATGAACACTCATCAAAACACAAACTCTGATCTACCAAGATGTGAAATATTAGTAGATTCAAAAAGAAAAAGGAAAAGAAACAAGTGACAAATAAGAGAATGATTATTTGGTCAAAGAGCTATACTAGGGGAATGTATTATCCTAAATTTTACATATAACATTTTAACAGTGGCATATAGTCTAAGAACGTGACAGTCTCATGTGCAAATCCAGGAACTAAGCTTAAGCAGGAAACTCACTGAATATTCAATCACGAGAAAAAAGGGAAATATAACATGTGACAAAGCTTTAATTATCTTGAACTAGAAAGATGAGCATACAAAAAGTTGCACAAATAACAAATTCACAATGTGCAGGTAAAATGAACTTTATGAAACAAGGCAGAAAGGATAGGTTTAGCATACCTTCTTAGCATCTATTTGACTTTCCAAAACACGTGGAGATAATGTCCTTGCAAGTGACGTTGATCTTGACCAATCAAAAAGTGAGGCTTGACCTCTAAGTATTCGTCTAAGATGCTCCTGTTATTGAAATAGCGGTGAAATTAAAATTCCCTTCCATCATTCCAGAAACAACGGAAACTTTTGAAATGCAAAGCTTTTAGGCCTAGACAGCATTCCAAAGACTATATGAAGCTTAAGCATTCTACAGAATCCTTTGGGTTTCATGTCTCCAATTAGTCAATTGGAGAACCAAAAAGTCACTTGTCATTTTTCTTTTAATAATACAGCTCCAGATTCTAGACACCTCCACAAAGTCTGGACCAAGAAGATATTACGAGAACTTAAGAAAACAAACTCAGAGAAAACCAACTATCATATCACCTCCATTCAGTTGTTTTGAAACAACAGTTTATTTACTTTTTTGCATCAAACAGAAATTGCAGTCATAATGGAATTGCATACTAGGGTGGATGACAACCTGCTTGCTGCGAAAACTAAATTGTCATCTGATTCAAGAACATTCTTTCATAGATTTTCTTCGGAAGTTATCACCAGCAATTAACTTTGTAAGTATGGTTAGAAGTGTTTGAAGGAAAAACTTAGCCACTGTTCAATTGAGTATGTTTAATAAAAACTGTTATAGAACAAAAATACTGGGAACCGCCTTCAGATGTGACAGTCAAACAAGGTGCTCCAGTTTTCCAAATATTAATTAGAGCTGATTTTTCCAACTTTTTGCTTTCATAAAAGTTGGACAACACGGAGAAAATACCCTCCTCATTCCCCTTTTCTCTTTTTTCTTGTCAATTGGACCTCCTCTTCTTACTTCTTACGTCCCTCTCTCATTGATTATAAAGCTATTAAAAGCCCACAATCTATAAGAGGTTGTTTGGTTCTTAAAATTTTTGAAGGAAAGAAACCACTGAGAAAAAAAATAAAAATGTAAGAAAATGAAAAAAATATTTTATTTCATTCATTTAGACGTAAGCAGAAAATCACATGAAAGAGTAAAAAATTTTGTTATAAAAGTACTTTATTTATTTGGTTGTCAATGGAAAACAAAGAGAAATTACTATAAACCCTTAATATTACGATTTCCACATTTTCCACCAATTTTTTCCTGATAAACCAAACATAAGAAAAAACTTTTATTTTTTTTCTTTCATTAAGTTTTCTTAAAACCAAATAGGCACTAAATGTTTACCACCAAACTCCCTCTTACAGATTTTCCTTTTGGTTGTCTCTGATCCATTTTTTCTTTTTCCTTTTCTTTTTTGGCAAAGGGAATCAATTTTCTTTTGTAGCTCTAATTCAATACGTTCTCTCCTCCTTTGTATCAGAATCAGAAATGAGCTTCCAATCTTCCTGAAAATTGCTTCAAAATAAAAATTTCACAAGCAATTAATCTCTAACTTGAAATCCCCAAAAGATTCAACCCCTCTATTTCTTTCGGTCTGTTCTCTTTATATTTTCGAGTAATCAATCTAGACTCACTCTCTCACATTCAATGCCTCTATTTTTTTCTTTTTCAAAAAAATCTAAATCAACAATACGTCAATTTTTAGTGAATTTGAATCCAAAATTGAAGATTTTGGAAGCCAATTTGGATCCAGTTCGAAATGTTCGCCCAATTTCTCTTTATTTTCCTCTCTTGGCAAGTTTTTATTTTCTCAAACAAGTTTTTTGGTGATTTTGAATGCGCAGTAATTAATGTAATTGTTCTTTTTTTCCCTCTTGTTTGCAAACATAGACAACTAAATCAATTACTCATCGAAATGAAAATCTAATATTGCTGATTCTGCGGGTTGAGGAATGATTCTTTTGCCTGCCAATTCCTCATTTTATGAGTTATCCATTTTGTTTTCTCTATAATTTGGTTTTTCTAATTTTTGTTGTCATGGTATTTGTTATCTGGATGATGTTCAAACCTTGTTTTGTTGAGTGGACAATAGGTTCTCTTTCAATAATCATTATTTACAAAGACAACCAAGATCTGGTTTTTTCTTAGTGTAATATTGCTTTTTCCCATATTCTGAGAGTTTCTAAAGTTATTTCCAATCGTGATATAGATTTTAGTGATATTGAAATTTGTTAGAAACTAAATTAAAAGACATATTCGTGAAAAGCAACATGCAAACCAATCCAAATCAAACGTGTTTTTTCATATTTCAAACTAGAATCCATTTTCCGGTTGTTCATAAAATGAACATGTTCTCCTAGAAAACTGTGGAAATGGAAAGCTAAACAAGCATAAAATAAATAAATAAATAAGTAGAAAAAAGAAAAAGAAACTTATTTTTCCAACTAAACTTGCCATTAGGTTACCTAAATAAAAGGGAAGACAGAACTGGCAACTAGACAAGAAGGGTTGGTTGCAAGTTGGACCATTTTGGGTTCAGGCCATTTGAGTTCAGTTTAGTTTCTGGTGGGGCCAGTGGGGAGTTGGGCTCTTGAAGTTTTCCAACGTCTCTTGAAATTTTCAGATTTATTTTTGGTTGACCTTCAAGTTACAAGTTACAAATTGAAAGACAACAGAGAGCCTTATCCAGTTATTTCAAGGTCAGGTCACTTTGATTACGGGTTATTTCTAGTTCAGTCCATTTTGGATTCGGGTCATGGCAGATCAAACCAATCAGTTTTTGGGTCTCTTTGGGCCAGGCTGCTGCTGAGGTTGATGTGGGTTGGAACAGATTTTACCACATCTAGGAGAAATTAGGTCTTTTCGTCCATCGATTACTAACTCTTTGAATTCACCTGATTCAAATAAGGACACTCCATCAGATGATTTGATTTTTTCAAACATAGACAGGAAAAGAAAATTCTAAAATGAAATACTTTTTATTCTTCAGATTGATAACAATCCTAGGAAGTAATTTTGAGTCCATACTCTAACAAGAAGATTAAAGCACATAATCTGCTAGAATGCTCCAAGAATGTCCGGTAACAAAAATATAACCATAACTCTTACTTACATCATCAGTTAGATATTAAATAAGCACTGAACATGGAACAGCATACTTGGACAACAAACTAAAGGTACTAACCAGCACATGAGAGAAATCAAGCTCCTTATGGGTAACTGAAAATTCTATATCAAACGGAGCAATCTGGAAAGCCAAAATTTCAGGTCAGTTAAAATACTTCTTATCATTTGACTTACTACCAAGACAGCAGGACCAGTAGAAAACCTGCTCCCTTAACAAAAGAAGATGCTTTATAAGGAAAAGCTGTCCATCCATTGGAGATGATCTCTGTGAAATGATTCTGCTTGCTTTCTGAAGCACATTAAAAGAAAACACCAAGTCTTTCAAATTGGTAAAAGCACAAAAATTTGACTTTAGCAAAAAAATACTTAACTGGATAACTGGACCATTATGGATTAAAGATCAACGTTAAAAAGGTTAGGCCATTTGTTTCTTGGCGGACCACATGATATGGATTTATTGTTTGCACACTTACTTGGATTGCGACAGAGCAAACTTCCACCGCTTCCTGAAAGGAATACAAATTTTGTCAGTTGAATAAGACAAGATGTCTCCAACATACACAGGAGAACTGTCTAAGACAAGAATACACAAAGACCTGTGCTAAACCAGTGAAAACTGCAGGTTCCAGACAATGATATAACTTTGAGAGAAGCGACACAGTTTTTTCCAAGGGTGGGTACCATGTATGAAACATGTCTCGACTCTCATCAGCCTGCAATATAAATTTCAATAAGAATACACTCATGATTCACAAATCACAACATGAAAATCAAAAAAGTCAATAGCTGACATAACTAATACAGCAGAAATAGAATTCCAATGCCAAATAAAATATATTTACTGACAGCCCCAGGCATTGGGTCTAAGCAATAAATCATGCAGACATGTCACCAGGTGATTATTGTAATTTGGATATTGACATTCCCATTAGAAATGCATTATTCTCAATATAAGGCAACAATTAAATGGGAAAAAAAAGACTTACAGTATCAGCTCCCTCTTTGACCTTAGGAGATTGCTCAAGCTTTGAAGGGTAGTCCAAATCTTCATGTAGAGGAAAATAATTTGCAATCTGAATGGAAACAGAAGATACAAGAGGAGGCTTCAAATGTAATTGAAGAGAGAGAGAGAATGAGCTTGTAAGAAACTAAATCATGAAACTCGGGAAGTTAGCCATATACACCAAATAACAGGACATAATAGCAAGACTGCATCAAATAATCAGATACAAATATTTCCTACTGCCAATCATACAAAGTTCATGTAGTTACTGAAAATTTCAATGCCTCTATGCCCAGCTCATTTTCACATGCTTAAATAAATCAACATAGGAGTCAATCAATAAAGGACCCAAACAAGAGCAACTCTAAATAAACACACCTGCCAACACACATAAATAGATAGGAAGAAAGAGAGAAGGGGAGAGAAATAGAGATCACTTCAACAGAAAATCACTGCCTTTTAAAGCAAAACATTTAAGAATTAGATTTGTGTGAAAGAGTAATAACTAATATGTATAAATTATGTCTCACATATGCACATGTATGTAAAACTTACCTCATCACGAATATATGTGCGGGCGCGAAATGTTAGTCTCTCACGGACGTCTGCTAAAATCCTTTCAAATGTTGGTCGCAGCCCAGTTAATGACTCACTTCGTCTACTGAGCTGTTCCCCGAGGACTTCAACTTTAAGAACATCAACCAGTTCGCCAAGGAAATCAAGATTTGTTTCATGAATAAGTTTTGGACGTAGTGTATCATACAAGTAAGTACAGCTGCAAAAGAAGTTCAAAGTTGACTAAGAGTAGGCAGAAGAAGACTGAAAATGAGGATGCCAAGATCATACTAGCATGAGTTCTAAGATTCAGGAAGAGGAGCAGAGAAATATTCCAGTGATATACTGAGACAAATATGGTACGAGGAAAGGGAACAGAAAGATTTTAACAGATACTGCCAAAAATTCTACACCCAGTCAGGAGATTCCATGTACCATTCACTGCAGTCCTCTTTCTCACAAATAAACACTTCAAGAAAGCCAAAAAAAATGGTAATGGGCATGCTCCATACCTGTTCTTCTGCCAGAAGAACGGATATCACGAAACAAACTAGCCAATTCTCCACATATAATGCAAAACAAGAAGCAGTGGGAGGGATGCTCTACAAGTGGCTTACATAGTATTTCCTGGGCACATTATCCTGCCTTGACTATGACACACATTGATAATCGATCGCCCTCCCTCAACAACAACTGAAAAATCAGGGAGAGTAAGAGAGAGAGGGGAGGGGGGACATCCCAAATTTCATAAATCCAAATTTTCTCACAGAACATTTATCACAGTAAACTCAAATGCACGACCTATTCTTAACCCCCCCCCCCCTCCTTTCTCTTTCAATTGGAGTTTCCCTGGGAACTAGCTAAAGATGGCTCCTTTAATGAGCAATTTATAGTAATCAACAAAACAGCAAGAAGGTGCTCCCGAACACAAACTACTGGCTGTATGTGGCCTTATTTTGAAGTTAGGTTTAACTCATAGGAAGCAGATACTGCTGCTACTGGAAGGGTGGTCAACAATTCAGATTTGAAGGAACTTAAAGTGGAATAAAGACAATTCTAGTTGAATTACCTATCATTCATTTAAAATTCATAATGACAAACAACTTGTTGAAATGCTCAATCCTATGGGGCATTTAGGGACAACATCCTTTGATACAGAACCATATTGCACCGTATGAATATGGAATTAATTAGTTCAATAATAGTACAACATGGGAGAATCTCAAACTTACTGCCCTCACACCCAAATCCGACCCCATTGGCAAAAGAGGAAAAAAAAGAGGGATCAGGACTTGAGGAGATGAAAGATAGTATCTGGGTTGAAAGTATTAATATGCATGACATGGCAAAGAAGTGAAATTGCAAGAACAAGCCCACATGCCCTCAACCATCATAACCAGAAGTTCCGCTCAAAACAATTCCTTGCATTATTGTATGATCTCATCAACACTAACCTAGAGGCTTTTTTACTCAAACCATGGTATATTGGATGCTGTAGGTGTCTGGCAACAGACTCACCATTTTTCAAATCTTTCATAGGTTTTGACTAATTTGATGTGCCTAAATGTCAAATGTCAGAGGGTCGAGTGTCCAATACAGGTACTTAGGGGCAATGTACAGAGGCAAAATAACTGTGCTACAGCCTAGAGATCACAAACCACGTTTTTCCCTTGCATCACGAGATCCCAAATCAACTTAGTCTTCCAATTACTCTCTTTACACCTCTTACATCTGACTTCAGGCTCCAATTACTATCAAAACTACATATATTTTTATGTACATGGAAAACCATCACCTATAATTTCATCAATAGTACCAAGATCATTGAAGAATACTTTTATACTGAAGAGGTGATGGACTCTGGATCACAGATTGGACTCCAACATAAGAGAAATAAACAAAAACATATCTAGAAAGTATTCCTAAAACAATTAGGAAAAATTAATCCCATCAGTGCCAAAACAAGGTGAAAAAGATGCTGCCATGATTTCCCAAAAACCGGCCAAGTGGACTGAGCATTCCAAAATGAAATACTGGTGTAAGAGTTCAGTCAAACCTAATATTGTTGTAACACATCGGTGTTTCATATTTTTGTTAATTGGACGATTGATCTTTAATTGGCATAGTTAAATTACAGTGGACATTTTCAGAGTAGATATTTGGTATTTGAGCCTAATGGGCCAAGAGTGTTTGGATCCCCAAATTGGGTTTGGGTATTAGGGCCATCAATTTGAGCTTAAATTATTTAGTTGACTTTATTGAGTTAACTTAATTATGGACTTAGCTAATGAAGTGAATCCTATTACATTTGAATTAGTGGGCCGAAAACTTTAAGGCTGTTAAACTTAATCGGCATGGGTAAGAATTTCTTCTATTGAAGTCCTGTTCGGAAAACTCCGCTGCTGGGCTGCTGCTGCTCTATTACCATGGAAAGTCATAAGCTACTAGAGCTGCTGTGCGGTGCTGTGTGCTTTCCAAGGACAAAATCAAGGCAAGTGAATCTTTTCTACCCTCTTGCAAGTGAACTCTTCATCCTTTGATGTTATCATCCAGTAAAAATCATTTTTTTTTCCTTCTGTTACACAGTCTAAAAAACCACATTAAGCCCCTGCAAATTACAGTGAACAGTAACAGACAATGAAGAAGATGATGAACAGTACCCTGGGTAGAAAAACAGTTTTGCTGAATCATTTTTGGGCCAATTGTTTATATATTATATCATATTAATGTATTCTTGTTAATAAAGTTACCATTTTTATATAATGACATATGTAGTTTAATCATTCAATGACGGAACGTAATTTCAATTACCGAAGTGTTGGAAATCAAGCACCTAAGATGCTGCGATAAACACTAAAATATATTCATCTCACCTTTGGATAAAATGTAGAGCAATTTTTGAGCCAACAATTTATATGTTACACCGAAGTGTTCATACCAATAAAGTTACCGTTTTTATATCATAATATACTTAATTTAATCTTTTATTGACAGAATATCATTTCAATTACCCAAAGCACTAATAATCAAGTAACGAAGATGCTACGATAAATATCAAAATTTGTTCATCTTCTCTCCAGCTAAAGCGACAAGTAATTTTAGAACCAACCATTTATATGTCATATAAATGCATTCTATGTTATTTTTGTATTGTAATATGCAGAGTGTAATATCACGTTGCCAAATCTTGATTTCAATGCCTCATAATAGTAGAAATCAAGTGACGAAAAAGGGTTGAGAAACACTAAAACTGGCCATTTCACAGTAGTTGTGATTTCGAATCATATTCGGGGCAATCATTCGTATGATAAATAAATGCATTCATGACTATACCTTTGGTGTTTGTACTTATGAAATGCATAGTTTAATACTATATTGCTAAAAGTAGAATTCGATTACCCAAAGTGGTAGAAATCAAGGGTCAAATAGTGATGATGATCACAGAGAACCCCCTCAATTCAACCCTTGCTAAAGTCGTTAAGGATTTCAAACTAATTATTCATATGTTAAACTCATGCGTTCATGCATGTTGAATTATCGTCCATATACTATAATATGCGTGGATTAACATTTCATTGAGGAAATGAGGTTCCAAGCAAGTAGAATCTTACGGGTTGACTAGAATGTCGAGATTAGTTTTGGACGTAATGCTTAGCTTTGAACGAAGGGGCTAGGAAGCATCGTGTTACGCACCATATAGCTTAGTGGGCCATGGTAGGCCAAGTGAGACAATAGGAATCAGCTACTTAGTTTATTCATAAAATTTATTATCTCCTTGGTAATTTTTTTTACGTTGCCTTAAATTGTATGCGTGGCCTTCTTGTTTACTCTATTATTAAATAAAAGAGATTACAAGAAAATATTACGGTATCAAAGAGTATGGAACCTGATAAATCTTAGTGTAATTTACAGTTGCCTGATATTTATTCCATGTCTGGTGGGTTAAGGTCTATATTTCGTAAATGGATACTTATAGTCATGTGACCATCGCAAGGTATGATATCGAAGGATATCATGGCAAGGAGATATTGGGTTTGACATGTTCAAAGAGTTGAGTATTCTTTTAGGCTAGTTCTTATATAGAGAGTTAGGGATTCTTTTGAATTAGTACCTATATCACCAGTTGGGGATTCTATTATAGGATTTAGTTGAGACGATTGCACAGTTGTGGTGGCAAAGTCTCAATAGACCATAGATTTGGTCGCATGTTAAACTTACAAGTATTGATCTCGTGATAATTACCTAGCTGTTGAGGGTGTAAATACACGGTCTTTGGGTCACACTAACAGAATAAGATCCAATGAGATTATTTGATATCTCGTGTTGTTAAGACCTCTACTGATATAAGTTTGATGAAACCCATGTTATTATTAAGATCCAAATTTGGTAGAATCTTTGTTGTATTCATAATGTTCGGATTCAGTGAAACACATTGATTTAACACTCTTCATATATACTGAGTCGTATTTACAACAAATAGTAGAGTCCCAAATGGAGTTTATTGTCAAACTTTATGTTATTATTACCATTTTTGTATATCTTGATATTATTTATCTGAGATAATTATTAATTATGTATTATTGATTATTATCACTTTTAGGGCATTTAACTTACCATTACATTTTATTGACTCCATATTGGTACCAGATGAATAGAGCTAGTCAGTGATCAAGCTTAAATGAGTCAATTACATGATGAGGATCTCAGAACTTACATGTCTTATGTTAGAGTTGATGATTATTTATTTTTGTAGACATTACTAGCTTTTGATATTGTCCTCGATGGTTGTATCCCTATTATATGGTAATATACGATGGACTTTAATAGGTGACTCAAGCCCACTCAACAATGGTGGATCCAAACTGTCATGCTGATTCCTAAAAATCATATGAATCACCATAATAAATAACATTATAAATGAAACATCAACAATAATTATAAATATTTCTCATAAAAACAATAATAAAATAATAAATGCCATAATACATTACCATCAATAACAAGGACAATCCCCGAAAACAATATATTAAAAACTAGCAATGTCTATAGAAGTAAATAATTCCCAACTCCAACATAAGACCTCTAAGGACATATTATGACATGTCTTAATATATTATAGTGATAATCGAAATTCAAAACTATCATCCGTAGGACGAAAGTAGCGTTCAGTCCCATCTACAGGATTATATGTATGACGGTCCACCTATGGGTCTTAAATAATAGCATAAGGCCTTTAGTTGTGTGAAAATAAATATAACCCGAGCTTCAATTATCTACTTCTTTATCGATGAGGCCCTACTGATCCTTAATTAATAGGAATTAGCATGATTTGAGTATTTTCATAATGCATTGTAGATTAAGAAATAGAGTATAACTTTCAAAACTACGCATGAATGTTATGAAAATTCATAGCCTTGCAACTGAATTTTATTTCATTGTTCCTTCCAATGTGTTTTAATGCAAATTGTATGCTTAATCATAGAAATTTTATATGTCTTATTAAACAATTGGCTCACTCTTATTTTTATTTTCCTTACTAACCCCCATTCAGATTAACGACTCAAATCATACTTACAGGCAAGGATATTAGCTAAGAAGCTGTTCAAGAAATTAGAATTAGGAATCGGAAGGATTTCAACGTTGTATTTCATCTCAGAACAGTAGCCTTAGGATATTTATTTTCATTTCGGTAGAATGGTTTGGTATCAATTTAGTTATTGTGATATATTTATCAGAAATGTAGTTGGACTTTGATTCTCTCTTTTTAGTAATTCAAATGAGTCTAGATTTTGAGTAATCTAATTTTTGGTGTGGATGTATCTCCTCACACATATTTCAACGTCATCGATATTTAGAGCCACTTTCAAGTGTAGCATTTCAAATCCTATGATTTGATTGATTTTTTTCTATTTTAGGTCAATTGTTGATATCGAATTACAGTTCATATCTAAGGTAATTTTGGGATTTTTTTAGAATTGCATCAGCAAATTTTTGAGTCTTGATTTGGAAATGAATTAGTGTAATAATTGAATCGAATTAATAGAAATTAAACAAAGATTTGGGATTAGGGATGTGACAAGGCCATCAAAGTACATCCCATTTTATCAAATACTGAATAAAACTCACAAATTCCTGATTTTATTCGAATAGTGCTAATTGATTATAAGAGGATTCAACCAAGACAATAAAATATCTCAAATATTATCAATGCATTAACCTCAATATAACATGAATTAACATAAATTATAAATGACAAAATAATTGGAAAACCCTTCCAAAATTCATCACCCAAAGCTAACCGTCACTGGTAGAACATTCAGCCATATGTACAAGCAGCCAAATTTTGGAACTCCTATCACGTATTCGTCTATTGATTTCTACATTTTCAGGTAACCGAAATCATATTTCATCAATATAATATTAAACTTACCATGTCAAAGAGTAATAACAACAATGTTACCGTCATGAACATATTTTATTTATCATATGAATGATTGGTCCAAATATGGATCGTCACAGTATACTAGAACCAGATTCAGTAATTGGCAAGATCTCTCCTTCACTAGATTTCTACTACTTCGCGAAATTGAAATCGAGATTCTATAATATAATATTAAGCTACATATTTCACAGTATAAAAATAATAATCTTGCAAGTATAAACGCATCGGTTAAAGGTATAAACAATTGGCCCAGAAATCATTCATCACCTTAGATAGTAGTGAGATGGACAAATTTCAGTATTTATCATAGTATCTTCGATGGTCAATTGTCAACACTTCAGTAATTAAAATCATGCTCCATCAACAAAAGATTAAAGTACACATGTTATAGTACAAAAACAGTAATTTTATTAGTATAAATACATAAATATAACATATAAACAGTTAACTGAAAAATGGTTCGGAACCTAGCTCCTCATCCAGTACTGTTCATCATCTTCCTCATTTGGAACCCCACTATAACTTCAATTTACAGCCACAAAAGCTATGAGGAATGGAGGCAACGTACTTATACTCATTGTTTAACATATAAATAAGATGAAGTATGAATTTCGTATGAAAATTGTGCCCCAAAAAGAAAAATGGAATTTTTTTTTCAGCCCTTGTTACATGTGACACCATTGCAGGTGTGTTAGAGCTCAACTGAGATTTCAAACAGTCATACTGAGGGAAGAAGAGGTTTCTACAAGGTGATACATCAAAAACAATGGAGAAACCTCCTGCCTGGATTACTGAATTTTTTTTCCATTCCTTTTTCCCTTCTGCAAATGCAGTTACCAAACTGCCCATGCCTCTCTTGCAAAATCATAAGTTACCTAAATAAAAGGAGAGGTTCCCGCTAGGGCTTTCATACAATCCCTCTAATTGCTGAATTGATTTTCGACCTTATGATTATGGTACTTTCCTCAATAAACAGCAATCAGCCAAGCCAATTGCTTGCATTTCCTAACTTAGTGTCCTTGTTTACAACAAGCAATTTTCTTCCCTAAACATCTCCTGTCAGCTGAGACACTGGCCCTTCCAAATAATGCTAATTTATTTTCCTCTTTCAACTTTTATAATTTGATTGTCTCTAAAGAACCCTGCCCAATTACAAGCAGATCAGTCCATAATTCAATTCATAGCCCTAAATCTTAATGGCCCACCAAATGAATTGATCTAGCCCAATAATGATGATCCACAAATATCCAAGGCTTATTAGGTCCAAAGACCAAGTATCAACTAGGAAAATATCCTCTGTAATTTAATTATTCTCTATTAATTCAATTAATGATCAAATGTTCAAATAATCCACATAAGAAACACGGGGATGTTACAAAAACTCCCCCACATCAGCAGCGACCCTGTGGCACAAGCTTTTTTCAAGCACATACAGAATCCAATCAGAATGCCAATAAGACGACACCAAGGAACAGAAGCCAAAACAGATCAACTAACGGATCACAAAATAAAGCCCAAGAGGAACAAGGTTAAGTCCATGGACAATTGCACAACCATTCATCCCATTGAGCATGCACCTTGAAGGGGGAACGGGGAGAAGAGAGAGACAAATCAACACATAGTACCAAGAAATATCTCCCCAAAAGACCCTAACTGAAGAATAAAGAAAATCTTTAGATGCCATAGAGATCACAACTTAACAAACTTTTTCAACAGTAAGTCCATCAATTTAGGTCCCAGGAGAACGTTGGCCTTACTCTCCCTGTCCATGGTACCATGATCTCTAAAATTGCTGCAGACCTTGATTCTCTTAGATGATTCAGTATTCATTTTAACATCATTTCACACAGTTTAGACATCTCACCCTGTTAAGCCCCTCATCAATCCTCAACAGACAATGACAACGACCATTGACGAGAAGAAAAGGCAAATTCAAAGAATAAGAGGAGAATAACCAAAGTTCCAGATAGCCACATGGCCACCAGGCCGCCACAATGAAGCTCCAACAGATCAGCAACACAGTGAAAAAGACCTAGAGACCAAAGAATTAGGCCATCCTGAGAGGTGTCCTAAATTAATGACGAGAATATACTGGTTAATCACCATCTTTCACATGACCTTCAATAAAAACACTTGACTCCAAGAAGATAAAATAAACAACGAAAATTCGAGGACAGCATCATCATGCCTCCTGAGTCTTGACTCCAGAAAAACCAACAGCAACGTGTCATCCGCTTCCTTCACCATAGCAGCTGGCTCCATCTAAATAAAAACAGCTGGCTCCTACGGTAACTTCACCCCCAATTATTGTCCATGGAAAGCTTGAAAGCCCCCCAAATCTAATTTCTTGCCGACACCATTAATGGCACCAGAAATTCCACCAGACAAATTCAGACCCCAGATGAGAAGACTTTCATAGGTGAAAGCCTTTAACAAGCCACCACCATGGAATACATCCAGAACTGCGATAGGTATGCTAATCATCAGGTGTTATCTCAAAGATTCTTTTGCCATAATTTTGTTGAATTATTGGCAACAAAATATTGCTGTAAGCCACAAGAAGCTCAAGAAACTGCAAGTTTTGCAGTCCTCTCAAGCAACCATGCTGGTCAACTTAGCTTGAGCTTCATAGTAGTTCATACTTTTTATGACACTAAATTAGAAGAGGAGAAGAAAGAAAGCCAAAAGATTTAGAAAAGAAAATCTGCCAATATGGTTGATGAAATGGGGAGCTCTAACAAGAATCTGAAGACCTCAATGGTTTTACCCCATTGATCCTCTATAGATGAACTTGGAAAAGAAAAGGAACAGGAACATGGTCCAATTCATGAATGGTAATTTGCAATAACATACCACAGATTTCTATTTCCCTGTAAGAAAAAAGAAAAACATGAACATGATTGCAGCAATAAGGACACCCACAAATCACACGTATCTGCAGACTCCTACTCCATCTTCTATATCTATTACTTTACAAGGAACAACAAGATACTGAAATCTGGACCAATCATAAAGGATAATTAGCAGTGACAAGTAAATAGGTATTTTCCTTTCCCTGAAACTATAACTCCTTGCCTAAGAATGCCATTAATAACACAGTTATTCAGATTCATTGTTACATTCTGGTATTCTTCATATTTATTTACTACACACAGATTCTCACTAATGACAGTAACTATTGTACCAGGCCTTTTCATGTTCAAGCTAAGATATGATGATACAAAACTATGATTATCAATGACCACCATTCCTTATTTTTGTTGTCCTGAAAAAGAGACAGGAACTTAGCTCCCCCATGTTTAGGTATATTAACTCCAAATCAAGGGCGAGAAAACAACTTTGTCTCAAAGTTGGAAAAAAACAGGAGGAAATGCATCAAATAACTGCAAAAAGCATAGCCCTCCTCCATCCAACACCTTAACCAACCCCCTCTCAAAAATGCTATTTTAATTTGTTCTTCTCATCAGACCAACCCTAAACTTCATGAAATATAATCTAGCCCACAATCATCAAACCCTCAACCATACTGTCCCAAAAACCTAAAAGACTTCTTTGAGTGGTATTTCGGAGGTAGTCGATGAGCAAGTGGCAATTTCTTGTATATTCTTGCGCATCATGTAAAAAATAGGGTGATTGCACATGATTTTAAGAGGTCGGGTGAGACGGTGAGAGTAGAATATTTAATAATATATTAGTCTCAATAATACATCTACAAGAACACTTACTTAGATGGCTGGAATCCATTTTTGAAAACTGTACAGACGAGCAATGGAAGTGGTTCTCGGTATGGTAATTATTTCACATATTTATCGTTATATTTATGTGGTAAACGTACTAGATAACTCATTCCAGTTCGATGTGTATTTGTAAAATTGTATAAGTGCTTTTAATGAAACATATATAAAAATAAAGATATCTACTGCAGACAAATCTAAATATCGAACTCGTAAAGGAAATATAGCTACAAACGTGTTAGGAGTATATACCTATGACATGCAATTTATATATATACTCCCTGATTGGGAAGGATTTGCGACAAATTCTAGAATTCTACGATATGCGCTAAATAGAATGCATGAACTGAAAGTTCCAAACAGTATGATTTTAAATCATCAAATCAAGCATAATGTTTTTCTAGGTCGTTATTTTACATAATAATATATATTGCTTTCATATGGGTACTTACTACTTAGTTAATGTGGGATATATAAATTGCAATGGATTTCTTGTACCATTTAGGGGATAGAGATACCATTTAAATGAATGGCGTTAAGGCCACTAGCCAAGAATGGCCAAAGAATTCTTTAATATGAAACATGTCACTGCTCATAATGTTATTGAAAGATATTTTAGATTGCTTAGAATGTGGTAGGGGTCCCTTAAAAGTCCATCATTTTATCCTGTCAAAACACGCAATCAAATTATTATTACTTGTTGTCTGCTACACAATTTTATTAGAAATGAAATGGATTATGATCCTATTGAGGATGAATATAATGACATATATCATGAGGATTCGGTAGACAAAGATGTGGATATGATAACACAACTTGATCCTACTGATGGTGGAAGTGAATTGAGGAATAATTTGGCAAATGCTATTTTAGCAAACGGGGCTATCATTGAATGCTACATTTGACACACATGCCCGCAAAGCACAAACCCATTTTTGCCTTGTTCTAGCACCATCATTGGTTCTCATCCTCCTAAAGCATCTGTTAAAGCCCTGTCCATTCTCTTCTTCATAACCCCTCTGGCCTTAGAACTCTGTTGTTTCAACCATTAAATCAAACAATACATCTAGAGCTATTCAAAACATGTTATTTGAATCCATACATTTTCCTGCATTCTATGAAAAAATAAATATTTATCAAAACAAACAGGAAGGAAGAAGCATGTTTGGTGAAATATGAGTAAGAAACTAACAGAGGTTCAATCAAAGGAGCTAAACTTGAAACATCCTTTGAAGATGATGGAAAGAAATGAGAAAAGAGCTGGTGTTCTAGTTGGCATTCCTGCAATTTTACAATCAAAAGTCAATTATGTTATATTGTGATACATTTAACCAATCAAAAGATGAAACGACAAGGGGTAGCAATTAGCAAATACAGAAGACCTCTGAAACATGAAAAGGGAATGCATCTAAAGAGATAGCAGCTATAAGCAGTTAAGCACCAATCTTAGCAACTATGAATAAAGTTACAGAGGGATCAACAAAAATAGAAAATAATGTCTTATAAACAATATACTATTCTGCCACCAAAACTCTCAAAAATACCACCACGTGCTCTACTCCAACTCCAAAAAAATAGTCAACTTAAACAATTAGGAAGTCTTAATTATCATAGAAACCACCACATTCCTTTGATACTGATGAGTATAAGCCCATTAGAAGCAATGCATAAACAAAATGAATCAATGTTACACGTTGAGAAACATCAGGAACTCAACACAAAGATGACACAAACAACCTCAATTTGTTAATACAGATTCAGTTTTGTCAAAATCACCTGCATTAGGTATGCACATCCAGATCGAGTCAATGATGGCAATGCCTCTTTCTTGGCAAAATAAGATATCCGTTGTTGCACAATGCCTCTCACCTTAATCAGACAGACAAGCAAGATTAATTTAAAAACAGCCAACAATCTATCATCAAGAAATAGGTTGTAAACACAAATACACCATAAGCAATCACTAACCAGGGAGAGCCTCTGCTCACAGTAAAATCTGTGACATTCTTCAAGGAGCTGAGAATATTCTTTCCTAGAAAATCGGCTTTCAATTTCCTCAAATACAATCTTAAGCTGTAAATATATCAAGAATTAGCACTCTTTCCCTTTTCCTTCTTTTCTATATTTAGAAGGATCAAGTACTTCAAGCAATAATAATACAAATCTCTCTCTCTCTCTCTCTCTCTCTCTATAGCAGGGAGCAAATTGCTAAATGATTGTACGTTATCCCAGCATACTAGTCCCCAATACAACATTCAGACAGTAATTTGTAAATGTCCAACTTCCCACACTGCCACCCCACAAACTGCTATGGTCCTCACAAGTANCAAGCAATAATAATACAAATCTCTCTCTCTCTCTCTCTCTCTCTCTATAGCAGGGAGCAAATTGCTAAATGATTGTACGTTATCCCAGCATACTAGTCCCCAATACAACATTCAGACAGTAATTTGTAAATGTCCAACTTCCCACACTGCCACCCCACAAACTGCTATGGTCCTCACAAGTATGCATAAATGCAAATCATCTGATGGTTTGATCCAATCCTAATTACCTCGCTTGCAGCAGCCTTGAAGCGGACATAGATCACAGATGCCTCAACACCTTCAGAAAGGGCAACTTGATTGCCAGCACTGCTCCTCATTGCTCCCTGGACCTGACGAAGGCACAAGTGTTTGAAGTGTCGTTTCTTGACAAGTAAAATATGACAAGTAAAACAGCCCTCCATATCATGTATTTAGTTTACCTGAGAGGATGCACTTCTAAGAACAGAGTGGACATGAGACCGAATCATACTAAGGGCTCGAGACTGTCAAAATCATCAAAAATAGGATTTATTTTAACACATGATTCTCAATGACAACAAGGAAATTCAATGAAAAAAGAAATATTCAGCTAAGTAACATAAAAATTTAAACACAACGTGATACCTATGGATTTATTATTGTTAAGAGTATTAGCACCTGAAGTTGTCGAAACTTGACCAAGTAGACACTAGATTCTGCGTATTGTGGATTGCTCTCAACATAGCTAAATTCATGAAGAGAAGTCTACTTAGCTATGAAAAAATACCACACGAAGCTGTCACAAGCATCACTACTGAAGACAACAGGTTTCAAATAACAAAGGTTCAGGATGGAACAGATAATGGAGAATGAACTATCTATCTACAAAAGAGAGGGTCTGCAGCCATATACTCACGATATGCATTCATCAAGGCGCTTCAGCAGTGGAAGAAAGTTCTCATTGCCAAGATTCATGCTTGGAGAATAAAAACTGGTAGCAATCTGTAGACAGGTTTGCATCAAGAAAAAACATAAGGTATTTAACTCTAGAGAGGGTAATGATGGGTGCAAAGGGCCATTTGCTAATACAAGTGAATCAGTACATATACACATAAACCAAGAAAGAGGATATTCTAAGTTGCATTTTCACACGTATATTAGACACATACAAAAGGATAGAACCAATGGGCTATAAGTAAAATAACAAGAGCTATCAAATGAACAAGCAACTGTAAGAAAAGGCATCAAAAATCTACCAGATGTATATAATTAAATGACCATGTTCCTCAATTTGCTTGCTGTTTTTTACTTTGATTGATGCCACATTGGCATCATGTTAATATAGCTTCGCTTCAATCTTCTTACGAAATAGAGAGAGGGTACTTCCTTACCGAGCAATGAATCATGTTCCAAACCCATACCGTGATGTGCAATGTATAGAGTTCCAGGTAATACTGATCCTGCCACCAGCTCTGGCAATCACCCAGGTATCAATACCAAAGAAATTATCAAATGTTGTTAAGGCCAGTACCCAAGCCTACCAGCCCATGTCATAGTGGTTTAAAATTCTCAAAATTTAGAATCTATTAAGCTTGTCTGCAACCTTGACATGACCACCTTCAACCACTCTCCCATGTAAGCAACTCGATAACAGTGATACTATGTGCATTAGCAAGATGAATCATGATAATATGTGCTCGTGAGTCATTTGCCATGATAAGGACTTGTTTATGTTAGCTTTTGTTATCTTTTTTTTAGGCTTTTAGGCCTCAAACAGATAATATAAATGTTTGGTAACCAAACAAATTGCAACTGTAATGTTTCTAATAATAAATAGTTCAATAATAATAACTAATCGCTGTTTGACCAAACATTAGTTTTATGTCAACAATAGCCCAACAGCCAGCAGCAGCAACAAATTCCCAACCAATAAACCTAAAAGGGACTAAGTCCCACTCCACACTAGCCGTAGTGAGGAGAAGCATTCATATTTTTTTCAAAGGTCATGTGACATGACCATACTGTTAAATCCAGTCAAATTCTATTACAATCTGTTCAAGAACTTGGTAAAATTAAGAGTTTGCTTGAGTCCCAAGCAGTTTCCTACTAAATTTCCTTGTTATCATTCCCAAAGCTTCATCATAAATACTAACTTGTAATAGTTATTTTCAGAGCTGACCAAAATCAAAATGAGTGGTTTAGTACTTGCATCACTTTTGGGCTATTCCCATCATAGCTTCATGAATACAAAGAAATTTTATTGTCCCTTATGACAAAAGCCTTGTACATTTTGAATTATAACATCCTAAGTAAAATGGAAGTCCAAGCAAGATAATTTAAGTGCTTACATTTTCCAACTCATCGAAGTAGTTAAGCCTACTGCGAAGTGCATCTGCAAACTCAATCAATCTTTCTTTTTCAATCAACTGCAAAATAATGAAAACAAATGAGAGGGAGGACGGGAGAGGGATATCTGCAAAACAGGTACAACATTTGTTGTAAATACATTCTTCTCAGAATCACATGTCAAAATTTAAGTCAGTAAAACTAAGATAAGCAAAGAGATTCATTATGTCATCCCAAGGCCAAACTTATCACAAGCTTGTTGGAGAATCTCAAAGAAAAGAAAAAGTAGATTATAATTTTCCCAACTTCAAAGAGACCTGGTAAAGTCATTAATCACTTAATTAGATGATTAAAAACTTTAACCAATAAATTGCGACAGATTTTTTGCAGTGCAGATGAATCCGAGGTTGCTGATACTGAATGAGGTAAAAGTCTGGTAGGTCCTGTGACTCTGCATAAAATAGCTAGGGATAAAGCCAGTCCACTTTATTGATTCCTTTTGACAGAACCAGAGATAAGTATGACCATAAACACACTAATCAATCAAGCATACCTAAAACAGTAAGAATAATCGGGATTTTTTTGAATTTTTTCCTTTTCCACTTCTTTATTTTTCCCCTCCTTGTCCAAGTTAATTTGTCTTTAGAATTTCATTCCATTTCTCTATTTTGCAAAGACCTAGAATATTCGAAAGGACTGGCTCACCACGTCTAATGAATATAATTAATTCAAACACTAATCTAGATAATAAAAAACATGATATACCATTGAGAACAGTGAGATCATACCAATCTATCACATGCATCATGCAGAGTTTTTGTCTTGGTTGCCACAGCTTGATGCTGCAGTTGCAGTTCATTAAACAGCTCAAGGGTGTCATCCACCTATAGAAAAAGAAATATACACTAAGTTCAACCTTAGTGAAAAAATTGCAAGGAAAAGACTGTGTAATCCTCAGAATCAAATAAGAAAACAACAGCTAGCTAAGAAAATCAGCCAGATGAATCAGGATCTCCCATACATAAGCTGAAATAACAACACCAACCTGATGAAGTATACCATCACAGGTTTGTATGTGCTGGGTTAGAGTGTCTACATAATGGCGATACTTCTCCTCTGTCTAAAAAAAAAAGGATATTGTAGCTCATGTCACAAATATCAATATATTACATCAAAACTTAGGTGAATTACTGACCTCTGATTTCATGGCTGCTTCAAGATCTGTAAACCAATTATAGAACTGCCAAAAATACAAAGATGCAAACAGAGAAATACACGAATTAATCTTTACACTTCTTCTGGTCGAATTAAACAAAACTTATAAATAAATCTATTGTGTCCACATGCATCGGTGAAAATGCAAATGGAACATTTACATCACATGTCATGGACTATCTAATATTTTTAAAATTAAATGAGCACATAGAAAAACATGGCAAAGACCAACCATATCTGGAGGCACACATGAACCATGAAAGAGAGAAGAAAATAATTAGAAGAGCCTATTATGGTCTATTAAGCTATGCAGAAATGGAATTTTCAAGCAAGCCTTTCCNCAAAAATACAAAGATGCAAACAGAGAAATACACGAATTAATCTTTACACTTCTTCTGGTTGAATTAAACAAAACTTATAAATAAATCTATTGTGTCCACATGCATCGGTGAAAATGCAAATGGAACATTTACATCGCATGTCATGGACTATCTAATATTTTTAAAATTAAATGAGCTCATAGAAAAACATGGCAAAGACCAACCATATCTGGAGGCACACATGAACCATGAAAGAGAGAAGAAAATAATTAGAAGAGCCTATTATGGTCTATTAAGCTATGCAGAAATGGAATTTTCAAGCAAGCCTTTCCTGATAATTAGAAGGGTTGAAGCTTGGGCATAGACAATGGCAGTGATTAATAGTCCATCTCTAGTCTGAGGGAACAATGCACTGTTATAAATTTGGAGTTAAAAGGGTTCCCTTGATACATTTGCAAAAATTGACTTCATTGTCACTTTCCTGTGATGGCTGAGCTCATTAACGTAGCAAAAGGTTACAAATTAAAATGGCTATATATATGACCCTCCTCTCCTATTTGCAAAGGAATTTCTTCTATCTTCCTTTTGTGCATGTAGACAGAGAATATTATCGGTGTTTTTTTCTAAAAACATTTTACCACTGAGAATGAGAAAGTGATGCTTCAAAAACTGAGTGACACAAATCATGATATTAATTTAAGCGAAACATGGTAATGCTGAATTTTATTTGATTTTCGTGTGTGAGTTTCTACTTCTAACACGGACTAACCAGAAAAATAAAAATATCAGTTGACTAGAGAAATAAAACGTAACAAATTTCTCACTTGATTTGTGTTCACCAAAACTGCCTCTATTGCTGCAGAATCTTCTGAAGCGATGTCCATGGTAATGGTAGACAAGGCACTTTCCTGCCCAATTTTTCCCTCTTGGAGGGCCTACAAATACCACCATAACATCGTCGTGAAACTTCACACGTAAATTCAAGAGCACCACGCGTTCATTAGCGAAGGGCAAAGACAACCTACCAAATTGGGAGGAAAAGGACGCTCAGCAACTGCATGAGACAATGCCGCAATGGCCGCTTGTTGTTGCTCTGTAAGTGGAGCATTCTGTACCAACAGCAAACACATCTAAGAATCCAACTAGTAGCCTTTGGCAATCGGAAGCAAATGCATAAATAACGAGTACAATTTTCCCTTCAAATTCGAAATTGCCCAGGTGATCAAAGATTTGTAAAGGATGCAGATTATAAAATCCCTAAAAATGCGAGATCTGTATATCAACCAACCGAAATGTTCTCTCTTTCCACTTTCCGGTAGCATACACAAATTACAACGGTTCAACAGCAAAAAAAAGAATCCAATATTTGAAATTTGATCCGATTGACATGAAGCTAAATGTTATACTAAATCAATTAGAATTCTATTACAGATAAAGAAAAAGAACTACGATTCTAAACGGGATGAACAAATTCGAAAATTGAACATGAAACGGATGAAACAAAGCGCGCTCGAGAGAGATAGAGAGAGAAGGGGAACCTGCTCCCAAGCGGAAGCAAAGTTATAGCTCTTGGAAATGGCTCCAGATTTCCGGACACTTGGAGTACTTATCCTCGCAGCGGCCATTGGGGGATTCTCTTTCCGCCTGCAATCAAGTGGTTCTTTGGGTGGTCAGGCCCGTGCCGCCATCCTTAAGGTGGTCTTCCGCTCCTGCTGCTTGTGACCTGCACTGCAACAAGCATTTCATAAACTCGTTAATTTATCGTTCGGCTTTTTAGGTTTCATTAATCAACAAAAAAAATTACAAATTAAATAAATTTGAGCCAATTATAATATCTTTATCGGGGGCATTTGCCAATTAACTAGTCGAATAAAATCAGTTGTTATAATCACTAAGAA
>JAODPA010076467.1:0-28256 GCA_025585075.1 Nepenthes mirabilis
CTCTCTCTTACGTCTCCAGACTACTCGAATTTTCATCCTAGCCGCCCCTCTTTCCTTCCTCTCTTCTCTTTGGCCGTTGCCGATCTCGTCTACTCTTCCCCTTCTTCACCTTATTTCTTCATTTAATTGGTCCTCTCATTCCCTCACACTTCATTTCCCCTCCTTGAACCGACGCCGCACTTAGCCGTTTTACTTTTCATTGCCAAATCTGAAAGCATTTTCGGCGATTTGGTTTCCTACTTATTTACTCAGTTGACCATGGTGATAGGATTATAAATAGAGAAGTCATGAAGGAAGAGAAGTAGCTCGAGCCTCTGCAGACAAAGTCATCTGTGCCAGAGTCGTCATCATCGTTAGAGTTGTGGTCACCGTCGGTACAGAAGGAGTACCGCCAACGTTCACTGTTGCTGCCGTCACCGGAGAAGAAAGCCTCCAATTGTTGTCACCGATATATATATATCGTAGCCGCTTCAGTATCATCGCAAATCACGCAAGTAAACCCTCTCCTAATTAGCAAACACAAATTCCTATTTTTTGTAAATAAATCATTACTTCCTCATCGTTGATGTTCATTTTTTTGTTGTGTGTATGGATTTTGTGGAAATCGGTTGAATTCCTGATTGTGAATGGAAAACAGAGCCATAGCTCGTGTAGTGAAAGGCGCAAATTTTTCAGGGTTCCACATTAAATTGGGGCTTAATAATTCGCATAATGGCGTGACGGGAATCTATATTTTACATGTTAAACTTTGAGAGTATGGATTTCTCCTGGTTTCGGCGCAAATCGAAAGGGAAGGGAAACAGAGATCGGTGCTCTATGTGGGTCACCCGATTCCGGTACAGTGAACCAAAGGGTTTACGCGAACCAGAGGCTTAACAAGATAATGAATTCATGCTACATATTCACCTGTTAAATTATGAAAATTGAGTCTCACGTTTAAATTTGTGAGAAGCCGGAAATGGGTGAGAGAACAGAGCCGAGTACTTTGTTTATGCGGCAAAATTTTCTTCGGTGAATATATATACATATACATACAGGCCTGCTACAGTATGTATGTGTACGTATAGATGTATGTATAGATGTGTTGATATGTACTAATGTGTTGGCAGCATGCATAAGCATAAGCGTATGCGTACATATGGATGTAATTGCATATTATGGCATTTGGTCGAATATTCGAATCTTCCTCGAACTTCTTCGTTCCTGTGATAAATAATTCTTTGCGTTAACCTTGTTGATGTGCGTGGATTTTCTTGGTACTATATTGCTAAATTGAGGAGATCGTATAAAAATACTAAAATATCGAGTCAAATAGGAGGCTATGGTTAGTGTAGTCTACACTTTTCCGATACTGAATTTATATTCCGAAAATTGAGGTCATTTGAAGGAATATTTATAATTCTGTGAACCCATTGCGTGAGATATCAGTGGATATCGTATTGAGGTGGTGCTGAGTTTGACTTATTGATGATATGAGTATTCTGTTCCTAAAAGGACGTGAATCAAAAGATCATGGAATATGTGCGGGCTCCCCGATGGGGAAACGGAAATATTGGTCATATTGATTGAATACAGTACTTATACACTATAGCTGGCAAATATCATGAGACCATAGAGTCACTTGTCAAACTTGTGATTACCGGTACTTTGAGAATTATCCAACCGTGGGGCGTGTGTGAATTGTTGGTTCACAGTAATGTATAAAATCCGATGAGACTCTTGTGACGTCTCATATAATTGGGACCCCTTTTATGACTAGTTCAATGGGACCTAAGCTGTAGTTGATACTCGAATTCAGTGAAATCTGACTTGTTGAGTTTTGTTATCATATGGTCTTTGAGTCGTGAATACGATAGGTTGGTGAATTTTTGATAATTATTGATTTATGTTGTCTAATTATTTATGATACACTATATTGTGTAATGTTATTTTAGTGATGTGTTTACTTGATGGACATTTAGCTCACTCATGTATTCTATTGGCTCCAGCGTAGAAATTTATAACAGGTTAAAAGAGTTCAAACTACTGTTAAAAGAAATCGAGACAGGGACAATCCGTAAAAAAAAATTAGAAGTTCATGATATGAGGCCCTAAAGTTAGTTTTATTAGTAGCAATTTTATTTAGAAATATTATCGGGACTGCATTCCCAAGATTTTAATGTTATAGATATTTATTATCTCGGACACATTTATTATTAGTATCTTAATTATTATGCTTTGTTTAATGGTTCATTTAATGAGGATTATTATTATATGGTTTCCGCATTGTTGGTTCGGGCTGAGTCAAGCAACTCGGGTCTAGGGTGTCACATTGTTTCATGGAGAAACATTACTATCATGCCAAAGCTCACCCTTGACCATTTTATTTCGAGTTGAATTGATGCTTATATGTATCATACTGAATAAAGATGCAGATGAAAGATTTTTCACACCCTACATTTAGATATTTCTCAACATCCTCTCTTCGCTTCGTCTACAAAGATCCTTGCTTTTTTAGATACCAAAACAAAACAGTTATTTCTGGAAAATAAATGCTTCATTTCTACAATGCTCCCTTGTTTACCTTTTGCATATTATGAGCAACATGTGGGAATTGGACTCCATAACTCATCTTGGTCATATCTATGTGGAAATCAATGTACATGATCTTTCATCCATGTGCTTGCGAAATTGACGAGGAAGATGCACCAATGACGTGTTTGGGTGCCCATTGAATGCATAGATGTGGTAGTTCTAGGTGACAAGAACAGGAGAATGAGCAAGGACAGCACACTTAATAATTCAAAAACATTTCAGGACGATGTGCAGTGACATCCTGGAAGAAAAAAAAAAAAAATTTGCCGCAGCTCCAAGTACACCCCATTGCCAGTCTTATTTTCTCAAGCAACCTCAACAAATAAAATGCCACCTCATATCTGAAAATAAAAGCAAAGGCACATATTTTGAACAGAATACACCATACCTTCCACGAGCCATCACTTGCAAGGATAAAGAATTTTGCATCTTCATCCATCCTCGTAAGCCACACATCAGGTTCTGATGTAATATGTTCCTTCAATTTAACATCTCCAAATGCTCTAGTCATTGCAAGTTGCCCTATCAACACATGGGACATTCCCTAAGTTCATAAGACATTAAACCCATCACAAAACGAGATAAAGACGGACCCTTTTCTTGAAAAATAGCATATTGTTTCGATTGACATATCTAAATCGTCGGACATTCCCTAAGTTCAGAGGACATTAAGCCGATTACAAATCCAGATAAAGACAGAATTTTTTGTTGAAAAATAGCATTTGTTTCAATGGCATATCTAATTCAACTAAAGAGGATTTGAAGTGTTGTTTAAGATCAATCACATCAATTTGAGCAAGTGGGAGGGTTTTGGATAAAAACCTAAATATTAAGTCAGCACATTTCTAAATGTTCCTCCTCTCACATCGGGCTTAAGACGATATACACACAGGTTTAACTTTGTAGTATGTAATAGTCCCTTTGGTTCCATTTCTGAATTTTCCATAGGCATGACAGACATTATAGAAACCAATACTATCTAGCAACTATAACAGTGCCACTACGTAAGCAGACCAATGTCATTGTTTAGCAAGTAACAATGTTTCCTTTTTTTGAGTTCCCTCTAAATTCACAATATTTGAATATCCCATATAACCTAAACAAAAAAGAAGCATCCATCGTTCTAACAAGTTCATATTCTAAACCCTAACCTTCCATTTGATTGAAAGGAATAGAAATTCTATTTCCTTCTTATTCTCAGAAGAATAAATATTCCTCTATTTGGTTACAATTTAACTAAAAATAAATATTTTCGTGGGAATATTTATTTTCACATATGTGGGAATAGTTATTCCCTCCCATTTATTATTAGCGTTGGTTTGGGTTTAAGTGATTGGAATAATCAATTAAATTTTTTAATCTTAAAGATTAAAAGTTGATTTAAGTAATTAAAGATTAAAGAATTAATAAATTCAATTTTAAGATCGGAAACATGACATAAATGATATTAGACAAAATCATAAGGAGGGTATTTTATTTGATTTAAAGATTTAAATTTAGTTAATTGTTTTATGAAGGTTAAACGATGATGGCTGGCCAAGGAGAATCGAGTTCTTGCCCTGATTGAGAAAAGGATTACTTAGCCATTATATATAATAGCAGATGTGATAGACAGAATGGTCTAGAGATTGTAGAACCTAGAACCAAATATTGTGAATTAAGGGGAGACCTTGACAATGGACGATCGCTTTAACAATAAGCAGCAGCCGAAGTTTATGGGAGACAAATCCCACGAAGGCGGAGATTTGGATCTAAAGCATCAAAAACATCTTTAAAATAATCCACTGCCCGAAGGAGAATGTGATATTTGCCTCTTATAAGCTCAAGGGGGAGGCAGACTATTGTGGGCCATGAATAAGAAAATTCCAGGATTGAAGAATCAGCAAATCCCGTGGAACGTATTTTTGGAGACGTTTTCGGAAAAATATTTCCCTACAAGTCAGAGGAAACAAAAGGAGGACGAGTTTGCCTACTTACAGTAATGAAATAAGGCATTGGTAGAGTATGACGTTAAATTTATTTAACTGGCTCATTGTGTTCCCCACATCATTATAGATGAAGTAATAAGGGCGAGAAAATTTTTGCAAAGATTGAACGACACCATTTGCAAGCAGCTAGTAACATTGAGGTTAAAAATCTACAATAAAGTGTTGGACTGAGCTTTGTTGTATAAGTAAGAATTGGAGATAGAAAAATTCTTTAAAAAGAAGACTACAAGCTAAAGAAGTCAAAGCTTGAGATCAGGAGGATTACATAGGAGAATAAAATCAATTGACAAAGGGAAGAAGGGAGCTGAAATTCAAGGTGCACTGAGCCCACAACAATTCAAGCCCATAAGCCCATATTGTGGAAAGATGTATGGAGGAAAGCCCCGCTACAAGCAATCGAGGGCATGCTTCAACAATGACAAATCCGACCACATGAACAAGGACTGCCATCACCCTTTGAGGCAAATGGCAAGGAAGCCAAGCACTTCGGGAAAAGCATTTGTAGTGACGACCCAAGAAACGAATGCATCTCTATCAATCATCAAAGGTAAACTAATAATTTTTAAAACTTCCACACTTATTTTATTGGATTCCCAGTTTACACATTCATTTTTATCCTCAAAAATTATTTGTCATTCATTATCATCCCCTAGAATTATGAATTTTTCATTAGTGTTGTCAACATCTACAAGGTCATCTTTAGTGACTGATATTGTACACCCGATATGTATAGTTTGGATAAATGAGTTTGAGTTGGATGTAAATTTAGTCTTATTAGATATGCATGATTTTAATGTAATATTAAATATAAATTGGCTGGCATGTTACCATGCTAGTATAGATAGTTTTCACAAGATGGTGCACTTTTCGATTCTGGGTAGTGAACCATTTTATTTTCAAGGAATAAAATAAAAGCAATCAACTTACATAATTTTGACCCTGCATACATGTTATTTGATGAATGATGGGCATGAAGGACATCCAGCTTATGTGACCACCATCGAGAGCCACAATGTTCCGACAGAAGAAATTCCAGTGATGAGTTTGAGGATGTTTTTTTGAAGGATCTTTTGAATTTATTGCTGAATCGAGAGATTGAGTTCAAGATAGAAATAATATCAAGAGCATCGCCACTGTCTATGACCTATAATGGCATCATCAGAATTGAAGAAATTGAATAAGCAATTACATTATTTATTAGAGAAACGCTTCATTATGCTAAGTGTGTCACATTGGGATGCACCAATACTATTTGCGAAGAAGGATTGGTCAATGTGGCTATACATAAATTATTAAAAACTTAACAAAATAACCATCAAGAATAAGTGCCCGTTGTCAATAATTGACAACTTATTTAATCAATTGCAAGGGGCATGGTGTTTTTAAATATAGATCTTCATTCGGGCTATCATTAATTAAAAATTAAGAAAGGCATGCTGAAGATGGCTTTTTGAACGTCGTATGGATATTATGAGTTTTTAATTGTACATTTTAGATTAACTAACGCCCCTATAATATTTATGGACTTGATAGATTGGGTATTCCAAACCTACCTTGTTGATGATATTTTTATTTTTATTCCGATTATGTTTGTAATATGGCCCATGGTCAGTAGTGGTGAAGATATTTAATTTGATTTTTCAGATTTTGAAAATATAAGTTTAATATTCTATTGTAAGTTAAAATATTTATTCCTCACAAATAGTTTAAGGTCATATAATTGTCTTTTTTCGGAGTTATTTTTTAGTATCGCTTTTAGGTCCTATAATTAGATAATTTTTGTATTATTATTTTGGTCGTTTATCGATATTTGATATAAATTTACGTCTTAGCGTCGGTTTGAATTTATGTCGATGGAATAACTAATTAAATTTTTGAGTCTTAAGCATTAAAAGTTAATTTAAGTAATTATGGATTAAGGAATTTAGAAATTTGATTATAGGATTGTGGATGTGACATGAAACATAGATGAGATGGGTCATTATAAAAGTTATGCAATAGAAGAGGCTCCAACTGCCCTATATATATATTTTTTTGGAAACCATCAAAAGTAGAGAACCTCTCCTTCAATATGTAAGCGGTCGCAACTCCTTGTTAAGATAGGTCACCTCCTTATGAGTCCTATACTTACTGAATATACACATATTTCGATTCATTAGTTGACCGTATAAAGCTCCGTGGGAGGTTCACATGATAAACACTTGAGCTAGGAAGGTTATTCGGCAAAAAGGGTAGACCGCACCTTATCCACCCATGTGGGGATGGACATGCATAAATAGCGGAAGAACCCGCACATGAGGCACACTCATATGCAGATTCCAATGGTTTTTAGGTTTTCCTTGTGCCCGCTTTATGCTCATACACATTTGGGTACTCACTGTCCAATAAAAGGACCATCACACTCTCAGGGATACCAAAGCATGACTTTACTATTTTTGTTTTCCCCATAGTCTCTCGTCTACTACTCTCATGGAAGCAAACTGTACTTTTAAGGGAGGGGCTAAAACACATATGAGATAGGTCATTACAAAATTTATGTGACAGAAGAGGCTCCAGTAGCCTTGTATTTATTTATTTTTTGAAACTGACAAAAGCAGAGTCTCTCTCCTTCAACATGTAAGTGGTTGCGGCTCCTTGTTGGAATGGGTCATTTTATTGTGAATTCCTTGCCCATTGTATATGCACATTTTTTAATTTATTAGCTGGCCATATAAAGCTTCACAAGAGATTCATACAATGGATGCTTGAGCAAAGAAGGTTCTTTAGCAAAAAGACTAGATGAAGCCTAATCCACACATGTGGGACGCACATGCACGAATAATAGCAGCACCTGCACATGAGGCATGCTCATATGCGGATTCCAATGGTTTTGGGTGATCTTTGCACTTGATGTACACGTAATCCATGCTCATGTGTCCAAGCAAATTTTTGTCTTAGTGTTCAATGTCAACACTAAATTTAAATACCTACGTGATTTTTAAGAAATTTTTATGAGCATTTGAGGCACCCGTTGACGGCTGACAAGAGAGAGAAAGGGATAGAAAAAGGGGAAGATTCTCATCAATTGATTGAACTCCAAATCTTATTCCAACTTTCATCATTTTTGGTACATTATTCCATTTATTATTCTTGGATATTTTACCGATGGTTCTTTTCTAGTTTTCATCTCTTGTATTTGCTTTGGTTAACAAATATTGTAGTGAAATCAAATGAAGTGTTCGAGATTTTTTTGTAACTATACTTATAATCATAGTGGATTCATATAGACCTAAAATTACATGATTTTACCATTCATTGTAAGGGATTCCCACAAGAAATTCTGTGTCTTGCTACTACTCGTTATTCCAATTGTTTTTGTGATTGATTGTGACTTATCATTACATCTTATCCTGTTTTTCAACTAATGGGCTCAGTTTATTGATTCGTATGAAGATTTGTTATTCACTTGCTTGCTAAGCTTACACAATAAGTTGTACAAAGCATTAGATTGCTCGTATTTACTGTGCACTGGATTGATCTGTGGCATAAACAAAATAATTTGTTTAGATAGCACAAACATCGATATTTAGAGGAGTAAAATAAAAGATATCTAATTCGTCAAAACGTTACACCTTGATGTATTCACTGCGCAAAAGCTAGAATCTAAATCTGATGAGCAGTGGGCTTTTGGGCTTTTAAACATGCACAAGTTTGTAGCCACATTCAATAATTTGTAGATAACTATATCTACCATCATATCCGCAATGAGAAGCACACAAGAGCACTATGAGAGCAGCTCAAAAAAACTCACTACTTTGAAAACTGGCAACAAATTATATCATTTAATGAAGTTAATGCAATTGATGTATCAAGGAGGTCCGTAGCCAACCATCTCAATAAATTCCAAGGTGGTGTTGATTAGTTGTCCTATATAGGCATAAAGTTTAATGATGAATTATTCAACTTGTAATTATTAACCACTTTAACGAATTCTTGAAAGGTTTTTCAAATTTCATTACCAATTAGGCCGATAACAATGTTGTGACCTGAGATATTGCCAAATGTGTCGTACTCAATGAAAAAATGATGAGAAGATCGCAAGGTTTTTCGTTATCACATCTCAAGGCATTGGTCTCAAAGTCACAAAGAAGGAATCAAGGGAAGAGTGGTCTCACAATCATGAGGAAGGAGTAAAGGGAAGGGTGGTCTCAAAGTCGTGGAAAAGGGGTAAGGAGAAGGGTCCCAAGTCTAGTGAGAAGAATCGGAACAAATTAAAATCAATGTATCAAAATTTCGAATGTTATCATTGTAAAAAGAAAGGTTATATCAAGAAATATTAATATAGATGGAAGAATGAGAATGGAGATGGAAGCAAAAGGAAGATTGAGAAAAGGCTTTTATTGTGACCAAATCCAATCTTCTAACTGTATGCGAGGAAAAAGTAATCAACGTCGCCAACCACGAGATAGGTTGAGTGATTGACAATTGCGCATCACTCCATGTGATGTTAGGGAGAGAGTTCTTCACGTCCTATACACCCGACAATTTCATGGTATTAAATATGGGCAATGACGACTTGTCACGGATTGTGGGGCATGGCAATGTGTATTTAACCATCAGTTCTGACGCTAGATTGACTCAAAGGGGCATGTAACAAGTTCCAAACATCTGGTTCAATCAAATATTGGCTAGACTACAAAAGCTCGTGGAAGCTCACTAGAACATCTTCAATGACGGTGTGTGGCAAGAAGTTGTCAAACTGTATGTTCTGCAAGATTCTATCTCAAATGATGATGTGAATGTGGCTATAAGGGGTTGAATTGGCAAAGAAGAGCCTTCTTTCAAAATAAAAGAAGCTAAATAGAATATTTGCCTTCACTGCATGGTTGGAAAGCAAATGAGAGCTTCCTTCCATGGAAATTCATCCACAAAGAAGGCAAGCCATCTTGAGCTTATACACACCGACATATGCAGTCCACTGAATATAAAAACTCTTCGCAGTGTACTTTACTTCATTACCTTTATCGATAATTGTTCAAGAAAATTGTGAGTGTATTCCTTAAAATCGAATGATCAAGCTTTTAAAGCCTTTAAAAAAAATAAACATGGAAAAAGTTGAAGTGCATCTATAGTGACAACAAGGTAGAGCACCCTGGGTCCTTTGATGCATATTGTTACTCACAAGGCATTCTATACTAAAAGGCTTCACCTAAGACATTACCATTAAATAGAGTAGCCAAAAGAATGAACAAAATATTGATAGAAAGAGTATGATGTATACTATCAGTGGTAAAGCTACCCTAGATCTTTTGAGGAAGCTTTGAATTTCGTGGCCCACACTAACAATCTTTCACCAAGTGTTCCATTTAAATGGGGATGTTTCCAATAAAGTGTAACTTGAGAAGGAGGTCTTCTATAATCATTTAAGGGCATTCGGATGCAAGGTGTATGTTCATGTCGCAAAGGACGAAAGAACCGAGCTTGGTGCCAAAACACGGCAATGCATTTTCCTTGGCTATAGGGAAGATAAATTTGGCTATCGTATGATCCGATAAAAACGGAGCTTGTATGATCAAGGGACATTGTGTTAATAGAGAATGAGACCATTAAAAATATTGGCAAGGCCAAGAAGGTATCTCATTATGACAATAATTGCCTATGTGACATCGACTTGATATCAGGGACTCCACCACCCAATGAGGTGAATGATGGTGGAAACATAGGCAATATTCTTACCCATGAGGAGGTAGAGAATGAGCATGTTAATGCTTGTGACAACACTCACGATAATATCCGAACCTACATCGACCATTTTACTCTGGTGATCCTCAAGAGATCGACGTCCTTCCACTCATCTATTAGTTAATAAGTGTGGGCTGTTTACATATGACGGAAAACCATAATGTTTGATGAGCACAATAAATAGATGGATGCCATGTAAGATGAGACAATGTTTTTGCACAAGAATCACACATTTGAGGCAAAGGCAAGTGGACACTCAAAAACAAATGGGTGTATTGATTGAAATTTGAAGAAGGCAATCCACAATCAGGGTACAAGGCAAGGTTAGTAGTGAAGGACTTTAATCAACAAAAGGACATCAATATCAAGGAGATCTTCTCTCCCACAAAAAAGATGTCCACTATTTGAGTTATCCTTTATTTGACGGCATGTCTTGATTTAGAGATGGAATAATTTTGATGCAACTCAAGATTCAAGATCTAAGGAAGCTTAATTAATGCTAAGACTGTGAATAAATAACGTATTCACTATAGAAATCCTAAATTTACACATCACAATTTGATTGATACGAATATTCAAAGAAAGTTAAATTTTTCATTTTTCCACTCAAATCATTTTTTATTCTCCCTCATTGATAAAAGAGAAATCCGACCTCTCATATTTTTCCTGGGATCTCTTTATATATCCCTCTCTTTTTCTGGGCACTCCTGATCAGATCATTCAGGTAAAAATCTGGTTCTCATCAGTTGCGGTCAGTTTGATCCGTTGCTGCCGGTTTGACCCGTTGCTGCCGGTTACGATCGATTGTCAAGAACAACTCTTTTTACACATCAAGAAAATAGTGGTGGCCTTCTTGATCCCAGATAACTCCATGACCCAATGGGCCTTCTTTAGTGGGCCGTTCTTTTATATTAAAATCAGCCCTTAGATCGTTGTATCCATCACTAGTCCCCCATGTCGGCGGGTTTAAATTTTCAACCGGCGACATGTCATTTCTGATGGGTTATCCGAGTGCATTTCCTCTGACATCTTGCTGATTTGGACTTAAATCTGCTGTCAGCCAGCTTGAATTTGAAATCGGCATTTCGATTTTGCCGATTTGGATTGAAATCGGCTTTCAGCCAGATTGAACTTGAAACCGGCTTTTAGGTTTTGCCGATTTGGATTGAAATCGGCTTTCAGCCAGTTTGAAATTAAAACCGACTTTTAGATTTTGCAGATTTGGATTGAAATCGGCTTTCAACCAATTTGAACTTGAAACCGGCTTTTAGGTTTTTGCCGATTTGGATTGAAATCGGCTTTCAGCCACTTTGAACTTGAAACCGGCTTTTAGATTTTACCGATTTGGATTGAAATCGGCTTTCAGCCAGTTTGAACTTGAAACCGACTTTTAGGTTTTTGTCGATTTGGATTGAAATCGGCTTTCAGCCAGTTTGAACTTGAAACCGGCTTTTAGGTTTTGCCGATTTGGATTGAAATCGGCTTTCAGCCAGTTTGAACTTGAAACCGGCTTTTGGGTATTGTCGATTTGGATTGAAATTGGCTTTCCGCCAGTTTGAACTTGAAACCGGCTTTTCGGTTTTGTCGATTTGGATTGAAATCAGCTTTTAGCCAGTTTGAATTTTGAGATCATCTAAAACCCTTATCAAGCTCCCTCGAAGGATGAGCCAAATATTAATCACATACCAGTGAGTAGCCCAATCCGGCTCTGCCACGTGTGCATCATCATGACGAGCGCGTCAGTTGGCCGTCATTTTAAGAAAGGGTTCGCAATTACTGCCAAAATTTGAAATCAATTACAAACCCGGCTTCTTCCTTCTCTTACCGTTTCAAATTCCTTCTCTTCGATTCGCATCTTCCTCATGGCTCCTCGTATTCAAATTCTTTGTGTTCAAGCTCTTAAATCGGTTCTTTCATCTACTGATGTAGATTCAATTTATACAAAGTTCAAGATCTGTAAAGACATACCTTTCTTGGTTCCTTCTGAGAACGATAGGGCCTGCTCTCCCCCTCATGGATATATCATAATTTACAAAGCCCATCTCAATAGTGGTTTACGCATTCCTCTTGCCCTAGAATTGCGCCAAATTTTCGTGGAACTTGGAGTCCCCACTGCCAGATTTCACGCTAACGCCATCAGATATCTTTGCATATTCTTTCAGCTTCGTGGGCTTACACTAAATATCGCAACAGTGAAAGTGCTTTTCAAGTTTAGCCAAAGTGGGGACTGGATTTCCTTGACACCCCGTGAATTGAGTATTCATGAATCAGTTAAAAATTAGAAGGATAGGTTTTTCTTTTTGAATGATAGCTTTAATCTGGATTTTTCTAGTGGTTGGGGCAATGTTCCGTCATCTTTTTCAGGTAAACTCGAAGATGACGAGGAGAAATCGGTTCGACAATTTACTGATTTAATTTGGGATAATATTAACTCGTTTTCTGACAAGGAGCGCCTCCTTTCGCTTGAAATTCTAACGCTGGCCAAGTGGGAGCCTCGATTGGCGACCCCAGCAACAAATAGTTACACTCCGAAACGTAAGAGGAAAATTCATCAATCCAAAACTAAAAGTTCAACCTCTTGACGTCAAATGGTTTTGGCCAGTCCAATCGCTTCTTCTACTGATTCTGGAATACCGATATCAGAGAGGATGGTTGGCATGAAAAAATCAGTGGGAGAAACCGTTTTACCTTCAGGCTCTTCTGCACCCATTGTGCAAGGGACTGAGGAGGTGACCGAATTGACCCCTAATGTTCAAATGCCGGATAGGAATACCAGGTCTGAAATGGCCATATTTGGTGGACTCCCACCTCTCTCCGAAATTTGCAGTGAGCCCAAAACTGAGGAGGCTTCAAGCGCTTTAATAATCAGTGGTTCCACCCAATCGGCCCATCTACAAGACCAAGTTCAAGGAGTTGCTGCTGTTTCTGACGTTTCCCCTGAGGATGTCACTATCCCTTCCACTGGTCCAGCTCAATCACAACCTGCCATCAATCCACCTTGTCCTGAGAAGGAAACATGTCCCCCTGGAGTTCCAACGTTCAATCCAAGAGAGGTTCAAGATAGAGTTCGTCCAAATTGGATGAACACTCCTACCTCTTCTTCTCACCCTAGCCCTGGAGGTCATCCTGATCGTCCATCTACTCCTACTTCAAGGATGTCTCTGAATGAAATTGCCTTGAATGTACGTTTTATCCAGGCAAGTTTTTTAAGTAGTGTTGCATTTTGTGGATATGATTTGACTTTGACGATTCGGACTGATATATACATATATATATACATATTTTATAGGATGAAAAGTTGAATGAAATTATGAGAATCAGAATTCATCAACGGAGGCTTTGGATTGGACATCTTCAACAAGAAGTTCGAAGTTTGTCTCAGAATCGGGTCGATCCATTAGTGTTAGAAGAGATGAGAAATAAAATGGAGGCAGCCATCGCAGAAGCCCAACAATACAAGGATCAAAATATTAATCTTCAATCCGAATTACAAAAGGCGAGAGATGAGCTCCAATCTTCTAAGCTACATCTGACTGACTTTCAGAACGAGTTAGCCCATTTAAATTCGAAACTGCTGATCCGACTCAGACCAGAAGAAGTAGGATCGGCTTTAAATGCCAGATTCCAGGAGGGTATTCACTTGTGCCAGAAAATTGATTTGCTGATTGATCCTCAATTCCCAGTTAATCTTTTCGATCAAAGGAACATGGGAGTGCACCGCCGATCTGACTTGAGAGATTTTTCTGACAAAGGCGAATCCTCATCACATCCTCCTAGGAGCCCTTTGTCATAGATGTATGTACGCATTCATGCGTTTTGAACAATTATGTATTAACTCATCTCATGTTTATATAAACTTTTGTTTGGCATTTAAAATTACTTGATGTATTATTTGACCATCGTAGGCTGAACCTGTTCGTCATTATAACGGAGTCGCTACACGTGTATCGGATAACCCCTAAGGTTTAGTATATTTGACCGCTTGTTTGCGTGCCAATTGGAACGGATCTAACTTTTGTAATTTTACTTTAAAATAAGTCACTCGGTGTAGAACCGAGGTTTTCAATATTTTCAAAACCACTTTTAAGTTTGTGTGCAAGTAGTGTTTGACCACTTGACTTAGGGGCAGCCTAGGTCGATCAGTAATCATGCCTTATTTTGTAAAGAATACAACCGGTCAATTAAGAACTAACGAAAATACTTCTATTAATATCAGAACGAGTTATACATTTTAAGGTATACATGATACCTGTAAGGATCTGAAATTAGTCCTACTGATAGAACTTCTTCAGATGGATAGTATTCCATGTTCTTGGGACGAGCTTTCCATTTTGAGCACGCAATTTATAAGCTCCATTTCGGAGAATAGCTGAGATAATAAAGGGACCTTCCCAATTGGGAGATAATTTGTTTCTGTTAACTATCTTTCCCGTTACTTCAATACTTCTCAAAACTAAGTCCTCAATGTCAAATTGGCGAGCTTTTATCCTTTTGTTATAATATCGAGCGATTCGTTGTTGGTAGGCTGCTATGCGAACTTGTGCCGTTTCTCTTATTTCTTCAAGCAAATCAAGCTGCTCCCTGATTTTTTAGGCGTTATTGGCCGGATCAAAATTTTTGACTCGCAGACTAGGTAATCCGATTTTCACTGGTATGACTGCTTCCGTTCCAAAACATAGGCTAAACGGAGTTTCCCATGTGGGCTCTTTCGGCGTTGTGCGGTACAACCACAGAACTAGTGGCAGTTCATCCGCCCAGGAGCCACCAGCGTCTTCTAATTTTGTCTTCAATCCATGTAATAGAGTTCGATTGGTAACCTCTACTTGTCCGTTTGATTGGGGATAGGCTACTGAAGTATGAACTAACCGAATGCTCAAATTGGAACAATACCAGGTAAAGCGTTTCCCAATGAATTGAGTTCCATTGTCAGTAACTATTGTTTCAAGAATTCCAAATCGGCAGATAAAACTGTGCTTAACGAACTCGATAGCGTTATACTCAGTTATCCAAGCCAATAGAACAGCTTCCACCCATTTGGTAAAATAATCAATGCCAACTATTACAAACTTTCTTTGTCCAATTGTCATAGGAAAAGGACCCAATATATCGAGTCCCCATTGTGAAAACGGCCAAGGAGCTTGTAAGGATTTCATCTCTGTGGATGGTTGATGCGTCAGGTTGCCATGTAATTGGCAATTTTCGCATTTTTTAACGAATTCCATGGCGTCCTTGATAGTAGGCCAATAATATCCTTGACGCATTATTTTGAACACGAGATTCTTACCTCCTATGTGGGATCCACATATTCCTAAGTGTATTTCACTCAATACATAATCGGCTTCCTCTGGAGTAAGACAGCGCAGATATGGGATTGAATATCCCCTCTTGTACATCTTTCCATCCATTATGGTATACCATCCAGCCGTTTTCTTCACACGTTTCTTGTCTTCTGGGTTTTCTGGTAGAACACTCTCCCTAAGGTATTTCCAATATGGAGACATCCAATTTTCGCTTGCAGTTAAATGAAGAACTTTACGTTCAGATTCTTCGATGCTGGGAGTGGACAGAACTTCACGCACAATCTTTGAGTATTGCTCTGGATTTTCGGTTGCTGCAGCCTTTGCTAGTTGATCGGCTCTTCCATTGTCTTCTCTTGAAATATGCACCACTTCTGCTTTTCTGAAATTTTTCATCATATCCCTTACCTTAGCAAGATAACTTGCTAAGAGAGCGCTTATGGCTTCAAAATTTCCTTGAACTTGATTCACGATCAACTCTGAATCGATGTACACAATTATGTATTTTGCTGAGCATTCTTTAGTCAATCGAAGTCCAGCAAGCAAAGCTTCATATTCTGCAACATTATTTGTTGCTGGGAATTCAAGCCTTAGAGAATAATTTATCTCTGTTTCTTCAGGGGTTTTTAGGACCACTCCTGCTCCATTGCCGGATTGCATTGACGATCCGTCCACATGCAATAATCAAACTGGTTCCATTTTGACTTCAGGATTTTCTTTAGTTGCATCTTCGATCGGCTTCACGGTTTCAACAACAAAATCGGCCAATGCTTGCCCCCTTTACAACCGGTCTTGGCTTAAATTCTATGTCAAACTCGCTTAGTTCAATTGCCCATTTTACCAGTCGCCCGGACATATCAGACCTTTGTAAAATTGTTTTCAAAGGCTGATCGATCAGCAAGATTATTTTATGCGCTTGGAAATAATGACGTAACTTCCTTGCTGAATAGATAAGAGCCAAGGCAATCTTTTCAACATGTGTCTATCGAGTCTCAGCGTCGACCAAGGTCTTGCTTACATAGTAGACCGGTTGTTGTATATTTACTTCTTGCCGAATTAAGACCGAACTGATAGCTACAGATAAAACTGCCAAGTACAAGAATAACTCTTCTCCCGGTCTTGGCGAAGCCAATAATGGAGGACTATACAAGTATTCTTTTAATTCTTGAAAAACCCCTTGACAATCAGAGGACCAAACAAATCCATTCGTCTTGGTTCCTCTTAAGGCCTTGAAAAAAGGTGAATATCTTTCTGCAGACTTGGATAGGAATTGGGAGAGTGATGCTAACCTTCCAGTGAGCCTTTGAACGTCTTTAACCGTTCGTGGAGGGCTCATTTCAATAATGGCCTTTATTCTTTCAGGGTTGGCTTCAATTCCTCGTCTAGAGACAATGAAGCCTAAAAATTTCCCAAAGGAAACCCCAAAAGTGCTTTTGGTTGGATTTAATTTCATCTGATATTTTCGGAGTACCTTAAATGCTTCATTAAGGTCGTCTACATGATCCCCAGCAACTTTACTTTTCACGAGCATGTCATCCACATAAACTTCCATATTTCTACCGATCTGGATTTCAAACATTTTATTCACGAGCCGTTGGTACGTGACTCCAGCGTTTTTTAGGCCGAACGACATAACCTTCTAACAGTAAGTTCCTTGATCAGTCATGAAAGATGTATGCTCTTCATCTTTATGACTCATCCGAATTTGGTTGTAATCTGAGTAAGCATCCATAAAACTCAACAATTCGCGTTCGGACGTTGAATCCACCAATAAATCTATCCTGGGCAGTGAAAAACTGTCCTTTGGACATACTTTGTTTACGTTAGTGAAGTCCACACACATTCGCCATTCTCCACTACTTTTCTTCACCAGGACCACGTTGGAAAGCCAATCCAGATATTGAACTTTCCGAATAAAACCGGCGTTTAAAAGCTTTTTTACTTCCTCTCGAATCGCAATGAGTTTTTTAACAGAATAATTCCTTCGCTTTTGTCTAACCGGTTTATGATTGGGATCCAAGCCTAATTTGTGTACCATCATATCAGTTGAGATTCCTGGCATATCCGCGGGTGACCAAGCAAATAAATCTGAATTTTCCCAAAGAAAATTTACCAACCGATCATGATCTGGCTCGGAGAGCGAAGACCCTACTTGTACATGTCCGGATTAATGGGGTCAAGAAGAATCTGGTCAGTTGTTTCTCCAGGCTGGGCCTGTTGTAAGGAAATTTTATCCCGGTAATCAAGATCTTCGATCAGTCCTTCAGGAACTGTTTGACTAATTTGGGAAAGATAACAAGACCGACCAATTATTTGGTCTCCTAGGACTTCACCAACGCCACAGGGGGTTAAGAATTTCATCTTCAAATGAGGAATGGATGTTACTATTCCAAACGCAGATAGGCAGGGTCGGCCTAATATAACATTGTAGACTGAGGGTAAATCGACTACCAGGAATGAAAGCATGCGAGATGCCACTCTAGGGTATGTTCCCAAAGTTATCTCTCATTGGATGATTCTTTGTACTTGAACCGGTTCATTATCTAACCTATAAAGAGGTCCTTCAGCAGGCCTTCAATCGGCTCTTTTTAGTCCCAATTTGAAAAAGGCGTCGAGGTAAAGCAAATTATTTGAAGTTTCATTATCTATGAAAACCCGTTTTAGTTGGTAGTTAACCCTACCATCTAAAACGAGCATTGATACAATAAAAGGATCAGAGTGAGGACATTGTACATACTCCATGTCATTCCTACTGAAACAAATAACATCATCTTCAATCTTATTTTTTGATTTTTTTATCTTCATGACATTTTCAAGTCGGTCAGGTTAATGCATTTTGGACGACTTGCCCGCAATCATATTGACCACGCCAGCAGCGACTCGGCTTTTTGGCGTTTGTTGTTGCCTTTCTTCTGTTGGTTCTGTAGCAGTTTTTTCAGATTCTTTCAGAAATTTTGTCAGATATCCTCTCCGGATGAGTTCTTCTATCTCTTTCTGCAAAGTTCGGCATTCCTCGGTGCTATGTCCTGGAGAATGATGGTAATGACAATACTTTGTCTGATCTTCTACTTCTGAATTTTTAGGTGGCTTCGGCCATTTAAGGAATTTTTCACCCCTTATTTGCATGATATTCGTCCGACATTCATTTAAAGAAGTCAGATTCAGGGGTTTGAATTCCCTAGAAACTCCAGGCTCTGCCCTGGGTTGTTTTCTTTCTTGTGAATATGAACGGTCATTACTTCTTTTCTTTCCATTAGGCGGTCCCCGCTGATTGTTGTCCAACTTTAGTGGCTTTTTTGCATCGTTAACTTCCTCTGCCATAATGTATGCACGAGCTATTGATTCTGCTTCACGAAAGGTTTTGGGATCGCTATGCGCTAGATGTTTAAAAAACTCACTCGGTTCCAACGTTGATATAAAGGTGTTCAATTTTACTTCTTCAGTTATTCGCCGGATTTGTCATGCTTCTTCAGTGAATTGAGTTAGGAAACTTTTCAAGCTTTCAGTTGAGCCCTACTTTATTCTGGGCAGATGCCAAGGTTGCTTTTCAATTCTTCTGCTGGAAGCGAATTGGATCAGAAAACTGTCAGCTAATTCTTCAAACGATCGAATTGAATTTGGTTGTAATTGATAGAACCAGATCCGAGCATCTCCTTTAAAAGTTAACGGAAAACATTGACACATTGTCATTTCATCTAGACCTTGAAAACTCAGAAGGGTTCTGAAGTGATCCAGATGATCCATGGGATCAGAACTTCCATCATAAGCGTCCAGAGTTGGCATTTTTAATTTATGTGGGAGAGGTCGTGTACGGAGGTCTATTGTAAATGGTGATCCACGTAAGTCGACAGAACGTCCCTCTGTGTTTCCTCTGAATACATGATTCCAAATTTTCTCTACTTTTTCCTCCACCTGTGGAGCAGCAGACCTCTTTGCATTAAGATAGGTCCTCAATTCCATGGGTTGCGTTTCTTGTCGAACAGGATGAACGTTCTCACGTTCCAATTGTACATTATAGGATGCAACCTCACGGTCAGGTGACCTTCGCCTACTTCAAGAACATTGTGTGTTTTGACGGTCCTGATTTTGATTTTGTGGAACGGGACCTAATCGGCCTTCCAATCGAGATTGGCTTTCCAATCAGGATCGGCCTTCCAATTGTGATCGGTTTCCCACATTGCTAGAAGCCACTTGTTCTTGAATTATTGGTTGGTTTGCTTGCTGGTTTGCATATTTTCTTTTGTGGCCCTTTCTCTTGGTGATGATAACCGGGTTGGCAGATCGACTTTGTCTAAATAAAGTGCAGAGATTCTGAATTGCTTCCGTCATATTGTCCATCCGAGTGTTGAATGTTCGTATTATCTCTTCCTGTTGGTTTTTTGTCTGAATGATAGCAGGAGTTGGGTTACTGATGGAAGTGGCATCTATTGCAGGAACATTGGTTCGGGTTCTTGTGTTAACCATTTTTTTTCAAGAATGGAATAGGAAAACTAACTTTTTGTCGATTTTTTCACAGACGACGCCAATGATGAGACTCAAGATTTAGGATCTAAGGAAACTTAATTAATGCTAAGACTGTGAATAAATAACGCATTCACTATAAAAATCCTGAATTTACACATCACAATTTGATTGATACGAATGCTCAAAGAAAGTTGAATTTTTCCTTTTTCCACTCGAATCATTTTTTATTCTCCCTCATTGATAAAAGAGAAATCTAACCTCTCCTATTTTCCCTGGGATCTCTTTATATATCCCTCTATTTTTCTGTGCACTCCTGATCAGATCATTCAGGTAAAAATCTGGTTCTCATCAGTTGCGGTCAGTTTGATCCGTTGCTACCGGTTTGACCCGTTGCTGCGGTTACGATCGGTTGCCAAGAACAACTATTTTTACACATCAAGAAAATAGTGGTGGCCTTCTTGATCCCAGATAACTCCATGACCCAATGGGCGTTCTTTAGTGGGCCGTTCTTTTATATTAAAATCAGCCCTTAGATCGTTGTACCCATTAAATTTGATGTGGGGATAACGTTCCTCCATAGTGACTCGGAGGAGGAGATCCACATGGAGTAATTAGAGGATTTCAAGGTTGATGAAAAGAAGCACATCATGTACCATTTGAAGAAGAGCTTCTATGACCTCAAGCAAGCCCTGAGGCAATGGTAAAAGAAATTTGAATCTGTCGTGGTGGAGCAAGACTACTAGAAGATGACCTCGGACCATTGTGGTTTTGTGTTAATGTTCTCCGATGGAGAATTTGTGATCATTTTGCTCTATGTGTTGCTTTACGATAATTAATGCGCACGTTATCTCTGCAAAAACTAATCACTGCATTCCGATCTAAGCATATTGTTGTGAGGTATTGTTTGGTGCAGAATGTTTTTTAAAGTCAAGACAGATGATAATGGGTCGAATATGTTGACAAAGGCAATGTATAAAGAGGGAAGCTCGAGATTTGTTAATAGAGAACTAAAATGGTGTTTTCCCCTGCAAGGTGATGAGGAAAAATTTATTGAAATGGGCAGATTTTATACGGACCTAATATCCCAAGATTTTAACCTTTGTTTTAAGGTATTTCCATGAGAATTTTATTGTATCTTCCTTTTACTATTGTTATTGTGATTACTTGTAGATTATTATTATGTCTCCTCACATTTTCAACCAATAGGCTCGGTTTATCGATCTATGTAAAGATTTGTTCTCGGCTTACTTGTTAAGCTTGATGTCCCTGGCCAACACTCCTTGGGACAGCAACTCTCCTCCATTGATGGGCATGCTCATATTTTCATGAGTACAGCTATCAGCATTTATTGCTTTGGAGAGATGCATCAAATTGTCATCTAGAAAGTGACCTTCAAAGCTCAAATATACTCATAATTCCAGGGAGAAAGAAATTTCCACTAGCATTAAATCAAATAAGCACAACTTTTTGAACTACCTAGTTTGCACAATCTCTTCAGATCATTTCACTTGACCATGGCCACAGTTTGCAACTATTTTTTAAGTTTTTCCCTTCATTCTTGCTTCAGCCTCAATTTGAATTATGTAACTCTTCGTTTGACAGTTCCCTATCTGATTATATCCTTAAACCACCAAACAGTTCTTTCCACACAAGTCAATTCACTAATCAAAGGCAACTAATCTTGGTCGGATTTGAATTTTAGCATCATTATTCACTGCCTTCTTTGGGTTCCCCCTCATCTCAATTTCCTTTAACATCTGTTCCTAAACCAGGAAACAGTTTCTCACATAACCAAGGAAATTGAGGGGGCCATTTCTAACATGAACCGCTACGCCCTGTGATGGGTCCCAGAAAAAATCAGGTGTGAGAGCTCATGGCCTGCATCAAGGCACGGGACGAGTCCAAGGTGAAATTCCCAGCTTCAACTCCAGTATACAGAATTCACATATCATTCCCCTTTGGCTAAGTTCAAGAGTTGAAATCTCAGGAGCCGGCTTCAGGGACCTGATTCAAGAACCTGACTCTGAACGCTAGAGACAGATTATGCTCCAGACAAGAGTTGCGGCTTGGCCAGATGGCTGAGCCTGGCTCTAGGTGACGCCATCACACGTCATTGCCACATAACGGTCAGCAAAATATCAGGAAAGCAAGGATCATGGAGTGGAAGTCAAGGAATTGCCAACCTGCCATGACTGCCCCCACCCTGGATATCCAGTAACAATTGGAGCTTTCTCTCGTTTAACAGAGTCTCCATAATTAAACCCAATACCTCATCAGATAATTAAACCCAATACCTCTTTGAGAGATTATTATTATCCATCTCAAAAGAAGATATCTTCAAACTTTCCTCACACAACTAGAGGCTAGGATCTGTTTAAGGCTATTCAGCTCGCCCCCTATCCTTACTAAGGACACACTTGGCACAGAGCTAATCATCCAATGAGACCAAGGCACCATCCCTCGAGGATCCCTCTACCCAACTACACCTCATTTCCAGCAAGGAATCCTATCCATTTACTCTTATGCCCTCTAGTTTAATTAGTGTTAACTGTATACTGGTTTAAGTGTCGAAAGAGGATCCATTAGAATAAATTCCTTGGGTTACCTCTTGCTTTGTGTTGTGGGGTGCAGGACTTGTAGTTCATTGATCCAAAACTTGCTCCGCAGGCAAATATTTAGTCAAATCTGGTTTTCAAGCATGCATTCCAGGGTTTAGGGGTTTAGGCCACAAAACTCTCATAATAATCTATAAGATTGGCCCATCAAGAACTCACCCAACTCTAAAAATGACACAATCCAAATAAATAAATTAACCATTGGAGTATTCATAGTAATCCATTAGTGCATACTTAATTACAATATGAAAAATGTTATATCTCTAGCTAATAGATGGTAACTCATTAATGATTGGACAATTTATCTCTAAGACAAGTTCATGAGGCTGAATATATGAGTTAGTTGGAACTTAACCCCGCAGTAGGATTTACACGTGGCAGGCTTCCTTTTTCCTATACTACATAACAGCGACTGCAAAACAGGCATGAGTTAATCTACCAAGCTACGGACAAAATGTCAACTATATTATGCGCAAATTAATTCCAAATTTTAAATCAATTTTGGCAAAAAGCAATGTCCTTCAATTGCACTTTCAAAATGTAAGTTACTAGATCTCAATCAGGACGCCAGAACGAACCTCATATGCCGGAGAATCAATTTCTTTGCAATCTACCAATTAAACGGGCGAAATCTCAAGAACGCGATCAACGGCGTAGGGTCTCGAGCTCTTAAGAAGAAGTTTAGAGACAGAAAGAGCAAAACAACCGATAAGAACGCCAAAGAAATCGGCGACGGCATCCTTCGCTGAGGCTCCGGCGGAATGAAAGAAACCGAATTGATCGGCGGTTTCTTTGGCGCCGGCGACTAAGAGAGAGAGAGAGGATCCGATGGACATGCTCCAGCGTCGGACGAAAGGGTAGCGAATTCGGTTGGCTAGGATGGAGAAGAGGACGGTGAGGGAGAAGCAGAAGAGGACGTGGTAGAGTTTGTCCGTGGCTAACCACGCGTCTGCGGCCTCCATCTTCGACGATGGAGACGTGAATGCCTCAAAGTTAGAAAGTCCAATTTGGGGCTAATTTGTTGGCACATTTTCTCTTGGGTGAGCCAAAAACTGTATTTCGGCTTCTTTAGATAAATCTTAATATAGAGCAAAAAACTATCACATTATCAACTAAATTTCACTTTGATAATTATTTTTCTTTATTTCAAAACTTTAAATTAAAATTTTACGCATAACATAATTGTTGTGTTCCGAGTTCCGAATTGTCATACGGATTAGAGAACCTTCGAATTTCTCGTTGTACAGAGGTAATCACGAGTAGGTTCGATCTCCATCATTATTAACCTAGAACCTGTACAATACAACTAACAAATAAGAAATCAAAGGCCGACGGGGAACTATCTCCCGCCGACATTCCGACACTCAAGTCAGAAACCTTCCGTAATAAACGGAGAAATGTATGCTTAAAACGTAAAAATGATGGGAGTGTGAGAAGGATATATTTGAAGATTTGAGCTCTATAAATGTGCCCGACAGAGGGGCTGCTTACCGGTGCGCCCATAGAGGGCGGCTTAAAGGTGTCCCCGCTTGAAAGTGCGCCCGTGGAGAGCAACTTAAAGGCATGCCCACCTCCAAGTGAGACGGCGTGCCCTTGAGCCTCGTTGATATTTAGAGGCTTAGCAAACATGCCAAGACGAGTGTGGAGATGTCGGGCCCTGTCCACTCGGGTTGTGCTAGTGGGCTGCTAAGTACAGAATTTCCCATTTGGCCCGAGTGAATTGAATAGAACTACTGTGGAATTAAGAGCCGCAGGATGTTATTTTGGGAGAGCTTCGTACTTCGTGCTGACAAACGCTAGGGTGAAGGTTTTGTACTCCACCGACTGAGGACATTCCCTTTCAAGCTGATGGGCATCCATTGAGGAGTATGCCTTCACGCCTTGACCTGCCAAGATGTTTCGTGATGCATTTTGGGAGGAACTCTACCAAGCACTCTAGCCCCCAATAAAGGAGCCCCACAATCTATTTGGGGAGAGTATCTAGGCGACGCCATGGAGAGCCCTATGCCTCGCCTTGCAGGAAACGAGGGTGGAGGAGGTAGGTGCCACTGGAGGGTGGTCTCCACATTCTGTTGAAAGCTCTGAGCATCGTTAACGGGGGCTCTACCAGGCTTCATTAATGGCGCGGTTTGGACGCAATGTTTAGCCGAGAACTTCTGAGAACCCTGGGAGGCTCTGGCGAAGGGTTGGGCAATTTCTCTTGATCAGGAGCTTTGAGCTCTGTTTTAGGGGCCTTGAATCTCTGTCTCGCCATGAACAGGGCGATAGAGCTGAATAGTAGATTCAGGGGACCATACACCCTGTTTGGTGAGGGATTCTGGGTGCCATTGTTGCGGGCTTCGAATCCGACCAGATGCAAAATTTGGGCATCGTTGACGGGAACTTCAAGCTAGGCTTTTGCTGTCTCACCAAGGGCTAAGATAGAACGCCTTGGTGCCATTCTTCGGGAGCCTTGATGAAAGCTCTGGATGCCATTTTTGGGAGGCTCTGTGATGCTTAGCTTTACCGGTGGCAAAGGATCGGGCCAACGGTCCCTAGGCGTTGCCTTTTAGGGATTTCACTCCCCTGTTCCAGGATTTGTTTTTCCTCCTCCTTTTTTGCTGTCCATTCTTCCCTTTTTATTGAGGGATGCGATGAAAATTTTTTTCCAAGATGAGTCATAATTTCCCACCAAGGGGAATTTCTCCCTCCAAGATGAAAATGTTTCCCGCCAAGACGAAGCTTCTTCGACACACTTTAGGCTTCGAGTTGACTCGCGATACCAGACCCATCACTCGCCCTCATGCCGAGTGGTTCAAAATTTCAACCCTCGGCATGTGATGAAGGGACGTCATTGCACAAGTCACTATATGTGTTCCTTTCTCGAACATCTTCAAAATTGCGATTTTGTCAAGTACACCAGGTGTCGTGGCAACTTCTGCTAGGAATCGTGATATTTGGATGACAGGACTCTTAACTTCTGGAAGGATGGTGGTCTCCTGGAGGGATGGAGGGCCAAGGGTTTCTATGCTTGAGGGAGGAGGGTTGAGTGCCTCCTGGCAGGATAGAGGGCTGAGAGCCTCTGTGTTGATGAGAGGAGGGCTGAGGGCTTCCTGGATGGATGGAGGACTGAGAACTTTGACACTGAAGACAGGAGGATGGATAACCTCCTAGCAAGATGGGGTTGAGAACCTCTACGCTAGAGAGTGGAGGCTAAGAGCGCCTCAATGCTAAGGAGGGGAGAGTGAGAGCCTCGACGCTGGAGAGTGGAGGCTGAGAGCCCCGATACGAAAGAGCGGAGGCTAAAAGCCTTGACGCTAGAGAACAGAGGCTTAGAGCCTCGATGCTGGAGAGTGGAGGTTGAGAGCCCCTACACTGGAGAGTTGAGGCTGAGAGCCTCGATGCTCGAGAGCGAAGACTGAGAGCCCCGATGCTAGAGAGCTGAGGCTGTGAGCCTCGACACTGGGGAGCAGAGGCTATGAGCTTCAATGCTAGAGAGAGGAGGCTGAGAGCCTCGATGCTGGAGACAGGAGGGCTAAGGACCTCCTGACAGGATGGAGGAATGAACATCTCCGTGCTAGGAAGTGGAGGCCTGAGAGTCTCGACGCTAGAAAGAAGAGGGCTGAGGACCTTCTGGCAGGACGGAGGGATGAACATCTCTGTGCTGGGGAGCGGAGGCTGAGAACCTCGACGCTGGAGAAAGGAGGGCTGAGGGCCTCCCATCAAGACAGAGGGATGAACATCTCCATGCTGTCAAGAGGAGGGCCGAGCACCTCCTGGCTAGACAGAGGGCTGAGGACTTCCATGCTGTGGAGCGGAGGCTTAGAGCCTCGATGCTGGAGAGACGAGGGTTAAGGGCCTCCTGGCAGGATAGAGGGATGAACATTTCTGTGCTAGGAAGCAGAGGACTGAGAGCCTCGATGCTAGAGAGTTGAGGCTAAGAGCCTCAATGCTAGAGAGACGAGGGTTGAGAGCCCCCCGACAAGACGGAGGGATGAGCATCTCCGTGCTGGGGAGTGGAGGCTATGAGCCTTGAAGCTGGAGGGCTGAGGATGAGAGCCTCGACGCTGCGGAGCGGAGGCTATGAGCCTCGATGCTGGAGAGTGGAGGCTGAGAGCCTTGATGCTAGAGAGAGGAGGGTTGAGGACCTCTTAGCAGGACGGAGGAATGAACATCTCCGTGTTGAAAAATGGAGGACTGAGAACTTCGATGCTAGAGAGAGGAGGGCTGAGGGCCTCCCGTCAGGACTGAAGGATGAACATCTCCGTGCTGGCAAGAGGAGGGCTGAGAACCTCCACACTGAGGAGCGGAGGTTGAGAGCCTCGACGCTGGAGAGAGGAGGGCTGAGGGTCTTCTAGTGGGACGGAGGGATGAACATCTCCGTGCTGGCGAGAAGAGGGCCGAGCATCTCCTAGCTGGACGGAGGGTTGAGGGCTTCCGCGATGAGGGGCGGAGGCTGAGAGTCTCGATGCTGGAGAGAGGAGAGATATGGGCCTCCTGGCAAGATGGAGGGATAAACATCTCCGTGTTGAGGAGCGGAGGTTAAGAGCCTCAACGCTGGAGAGAGGAGGGCCGAGGGCTTCCTAGCAGGATGAAGGGATGAACATCTTCGTGCTGACGAGATGAGGGTCGAGCTCCTCCTAGCTAGACAAAGGGCTGAGGACCTCTGTGCTGAGGAGTGGAGGCTGAGAGCCCCGACGCTAGAGAGAGGAAGGCAGAGGGCCTCCTGGTGGGACGGAGGGATGAACATCTCTGTGGTAGCGAGAGAAGGGTCGAGCGCCTCCTGGCTAGACTGAGGGCTGAGGACCTCCGCGCTGAGAAGCAGAGGCTGAGAGCCTCGGTGCTGTAGAGCGGAGGCTGAGTGCCTTGACGCTGAGGAGCGAAGGCTGAGCCTCAACGCTGGAGAACTGAGGCTGAGAGTCTCGATACTAGATAGAGGAGGGCTGAGGGCCCCCTGGCAGGACAGAGGGGATAAGCATTTCCGTGCTAGTGAGAGGAGGGCCGAGGACCTCCCGGCTGGACGGAGGGCCGAGGACCTCCTGGCTGGACGGAGGGCCGAGAGCCTCGAATCTAGAGAGTAGAGGGCTGAGGACCTCCTGGCGGGACGAAGAAATGGGTATCTCTGTGCTGGCAAGAGGAGGGCCGAGTGCCTCCCAGCTAGACAGAGGGCTGAGGACCTCCGTGCTGAGGAGCGGAGGGTTGAGAGCCTCGACACTAGAGAGAGGAAGGCTCAGGACCTCCTGGCAAGATGGAGGGATGAACATCTCCGTGCTGGGATACGGAGGGCTGAGAGCGAAGGCTATGAGCCTTGACGCTGGAGGGATGAGGCCGAGAGCCTTGACGCTACGGAGTGAAGGCTGTGAGTCTTGACGCTGGAGAGTGGAGGCTGAGAGCCTCGATACTAGAGAGAGGTGGGCTAAGGACCTCCTGGCAGGACGGAGGAATGAACATCTCCATGCTGAGAAATGGAAGACTGAGAGCCTCGAGGCTAGAGAGAGGAGGGCTCAGGGTTTCCCGTCAGGACGGAGGGATGAACATCTCCGTGCTGGCGAGAGGAGGTGTAACGTCCCCGGAGCATCCGCACTGACGATATTGTCCGCTTTGGACCGTCCCCTGCC
>JAODPA010076478.1:0-19623 GCA_025585075.1 Nepenthes mirabilis
TATTTTTCTTAATTTGAGATTTTTTGCATAAGTGGTTTGGGATGGGTCAGGGGATTCGGATCCGAGTCACCATAATCATTATAATAGAGACAATCCTAATCGAAAATGTGTGAAAGTGAGTCAAACTATTCTTTAGCTGTGCCACACGTAAGGAGGATATTATTTTTTGAGCGAGGTGAATTGTGAAAATTGATATTTAAAATCCCATATCACTTGGGGAAAGAGAGTAGCTATATCTTATAGTAAGATTTAGACACCTTTATGATAACAGATTATTTCTTGGAAAAGTTTAGAAATAACAAAACAGTGAAGGCGCAAACCTATACTTATAACTTAAAGTGAACAATAATCCTTGCTAGTTTGGGGTTAGAGAAATTTACATGTGCTAGTCCAAATTAAAGAGATAACATAGTGCAAGTCGGAATTCGTGTGATCGCTATTGAATGCTAGGTAGATACGATTTTAGATTTAGTAATCTATGAGTAAAAGTGAAAAATATTTATTTATTTATTTATTATTTTTCACATAGTAGTTAGATATTTATGATCAAGACTACGGCCTTGATTTCATGGATAAATGGACTCTCTTCTCTCTCTCTTCTCTCTCTCTTCTACCCTCAACCCGAACTCCTTCCCTTCCCAAGTTTCTTTTGATTTTGTCTGTGGTTTTGTAATTTTGAACGTAGCCGTTGCTATTGGTGACAAACTATGTGAGCGTCTGCAACATTTTGGTGCTTTCATTGAGACCATAGCTGAGAGCATGCTGACAAGGTACAAGGCGCATGAAGAGTCCATTTACGGCATCATGCAAGAGTTGAAAGAACATGCAGACTGCATTTCCACCATTTCATCTGCCACCGAACAAATCCAGCAAACTTTTGGTGAGTTACGGCAAATCATTACTGAGATACGACAATCCCTCAATCGACTCGCATAGCAATCACTGCCATCATCGAACCCCCCTTATTATCCATGCCTCCTTCATTCACCCTTTCATCAGCAGCGCTTCCGATGGCCCAAACCCTTACCCTACTTCCGGCATCTCAACCCGATCCACAAATCTCCTCACAAATCCGATTACCCAAACTCAAAATTTCATTTTTCATCGGCGACAATGCTATCAGCTAGTTATTCCATATTGAACAATTTTTTCTGTACCATGGTACTCTACTGGACCAAAAATTGATGGTGGATGTGTTCTGTATGTCAGGTGCTATGCTCCAGTGGTATCAATAGATGCATGCAACCCACCAGCTATCTACCTGGGAAGCATTCGCAAAGGACCTCAAACTCTGTTTCGGATCGTCCTCATACTTAGACCCAGAAGCTACCTTGTACAAGCTTCGCCAGGGTACAACAGTAGCGGCTTATATGATGGAGTTTGAGTCCCTCTCTACATAGACGCTAGACTTATCTACCACTAACCTGTTAAACGGCTTCATCTCGGGACTTAAGGACGACATTCATCAGGAGAGACTATTACTGAAACCCTTGACACTACCGGTGCCATTGGAATGGCCAAATTGGTGGAAGAAAAGCTGGATGCCTGCCAAACAAGTTTACAATGATCGCCATTGTCCAGGACCATCGATAGTTCTGTTCCAATGTCGATAAAACCTCCTCCTCCCAAATTGCCCATAAAGACACTGACACTGGCCGAAATGGCTGCCCGACGAGCACGAGGTCTGTGTTTTTGAATTGTGATGAAAAATTTACTCCAGACTATCGCTGCAATCCTCCCAAATTTTTGTATATGTTGGTTGAGGAGGGAGGCACCTTGCTTGGACTCCAAAGTCTGGATATAGGTTCACAGGAACTCGAGCATATGGTCGAACATTCCAGGAAACTGACCCATCACCTCCACCACCTGAAGCCATCCCAACCATTTCTCTCTTTGCTTTAGAATGATATTTTGTCCCTTCCACCTTATGATTGTAGGGAGTCATCTCGGGCCAACTCGTGGTTATATTAGTTGACAGTGGATCCACTTATAACTTTTTACAGACACGCATGGCCAAGTATTTTGGGCTTTTGATCGAGCCTTCTCACCACCTCAACATCACCGTAGGAAATGGGGCTTCATTGAGATGTGAAGGATTGTGTACCAAAGTTTCGGCCACCTTGGGAGAAGCCTGCTTTGATGTTGATCTCTATCTGTTGCCAATATATGGGGCTGATCTTGTGTTTAGAGTACAGTGGCTAACAACAATCAGACCCATGTTGTTTGATTTTCGATCATTATGGATGAGTTTCGACCATGCCGACATAAGACTAACAATACACGAATTTCCACTGGCTTCTGTCTCCACCATGATGTTAGAACAATTGAAGTGAGATGACTTTACCTAATCTGTGACCTCCTACGTCCAACTAACCATTCTGCTTACACAAGAAGCCTCCTAGGCCACCCATTTGGCTGCGTTATTTGACCCCACCCAATTTTCCTCGAATGTCGACTCTCAGATTATCCATACACTCTACCAACTCCTCTCTTCTTTTGTCGACATATTTGAGCTTCCACATAGGTTGCCTCCACATCGTTCCACTGACCACCACATTACTCTAAAACCCAACACTGAGCCGATGAACGTCAAATCATATCGATATCCGCACTTTCAAAAGGCAAAAATGGACAAGCTAATTCGTGAAATGCTTGCAGAAGACATCGTCTAGCCGAGTACCGGCCCATTTTTTTCCCAGTTTTGTTTGTTAAAAAGAAGGATGGCAGTTGGTATTTCTGTGTGGACTACCGAGCACTTAATGCCATTACAATTAAAGATTGATTCCCCATACTGAACATGGATGAGTTCCTAGACGAGCTTCATGGAGCCCATGTGTTTTCAAAGCTGGACTTGTGATCTAAATATTACTAGATGTGGATGCTAGTTGCCGACGTACATAAGACAGCTTTTAGAACCCACGAGGGACACTATGAGTTCTTAGTGATGTCTTTTGGCATCTCGAATGCTCCTTCCACCTTCTAGTCTCTATAGGACCAAGTTTTTTTATACCAATCACAACAAATATGAGTTTGGGTATACCTCGATAGCTTATCTAGGACACATTGTCTCAGAACGGGGCATCGCAGTGGATCCTGCTAAAATTGACGCTATGCAACAATGGCTCGAACCAGCCAATGTTAAACAGCTGCGTGCCTTCTTGGGGTTAGCCGGATATTATCGACGGTTCATAGTCCATTATGCCCAAATCACAGCACCTCTCAACCAATTACTTCGAAAGGATGCCTTTATAAGGTCCACAGAAGCAACGACAGCTTTCAATACTCTTAAAACTGCTCTTTCAACCACTACAGTCTTGACTTTACCTAGCCTTTTCAAACCGTTCACCATCCAAACTGATGTATCCGAAAATGGCATTGGAGATGTGCTGATGTAAGCCGGACACTCGATTGCATTCTTTAGTAAACAGTTAAGCCCCAGGTTGCAAACCGCCTCTACATACATCTGGGAGTTCTACGCCATCGCAGAGGTAGTGAAGAAATGGCAACAATACCTATTGGGAGCGAAATTTATTATTCAAACTGATCTTCAGCCCATCAAGGTTTTATTAAGTTAGACCATTTACACTCCAGAGTAACAACAATAGATTACCAAATTGTCGGGATAAGATTTCGAGATTACTTACAAACTTAGAAGGGAAAATGGACCGGTTGATGCCTGATCTTGACTACCAGAGGGCTCCTGTCAGGCTCTATGTGCATCTTCAAGGCTAGTGGTGGCCCTGATTGGCCGCCCTCCGCAATTTTTACACTAAAAATCCAGCTTCAATCAAGCTGTTGGCTACCATCTAGGACTAGCTAGGTGACTTTGAGCATTACTCGGTGCAGGATGGTCTAATTTTCTTCAAAGGTAGACATTTGGTACCCATTGATTCCGCATTGCAAGACCTGATTTTACATAAATATCATGATTCACCACCTGGGGGACATGTGGGATTCTAGCAAACTCTCGCTCGAATATCAACTAATTTTTATTGACCCCACATGCGTAACAACATTTGTGAGTATATTTTCCAGTGCACTACCTACCAGCAAGTTAAGCCCCTCAATGCAACTCCCCAAGGGAAACTGTAGCCTCTACCTATCCCTAGAAAAATTAGGGATTCGCTCTCTATGAATTTTATCACTCATCTGCCGACTTCGGGAGAAAAAATTGTCATATTTGTGGTGGTAGACCTACTATTTAAATATGCCCACTTCTCTACCCTCCACACCCACTTCTCGACGGAAGACTTGGCGGCCGTTTTTGTTCAAGAGGTTTGCTGATTGCACGGGATGTCCACCGAAATTGTTTCTGACCGAGACCCTATTTTTATGAGCAAATTCTAGAATGGACTTTTTAAATTGTAGGGTATCACCTTATCTAATAGTAGTTCCTATAATTCTCAAACGGATAGACAAACAGAAGTGGTCAACCGTTATTTAGAAGATTATCTGCGTTGTCTTGTGGCCAGATTCCTTCCACCTGGGTTAGATTTTTACCTTGGGCGAAATAGAGTTACAATACCGCGTGACACTCGTCTATCAAAATAAGTCCGTTTGAGACATATATGGCATACCTCCACCTTCTTTAGCAAATTACATCCAAGGCACCTCATCAATTGCTGTTGTGGATGATCTGCTAACTTATGATCTGCTAACTTATCATGCTGCCCTGCTTGCCTGGCTCAAGATGAATTTTCAGCGAGCACAGCTACGCATGAAGAACCAAGCTGATACTCATCGTTCCAATAGGGAATTTCAGGTGGGAGATTGGGTTTACGTCAAACTTCAACCTTACCGACAATTCACAGTGGCTCACCGATAATCCAATAAATTGGCTAAACGATATTATGGCCCCTTTTACATTATGGAACAAATCGGACTAGTGGCATACCACTTAAATCTCCCAAACTATTCTCATATTCACAATGTTTTTCGTATCTCTTTGCTGAAATGGGGTCTCGCGGGAGCACCCAGTCAACCGATCACTTTACCGCAGGATGCTTTGGGAACTTAGCCGATCCTGTTTCCATTTCAGATTATAGGTTTCGGCAAGGTTCTCCAACAAGGTGCTTTCGTCCCTCAATTTCTAGTTCAATGGCAGTCTCAATCCACTAAAAAAACTATGTGGGAATCGGCCACTGAATTTATTCAAAATTTTTCTACTTTCAACATTGAGAATAAGGTTCTATTTGATGGGAAGGGTAATATTACCAGCCTCATCACTGCTAAAAGTACGGCACCACCAAGGTAGCCGAGGTTTTAAAAAAGCACCAGAACAGTACAATCACCTTTAAAATAATGCGATTACATATAACCATTATTGTTATTCTTACTGTTATTAGTTATTTTACCATCCCCTGATTATTATTACCAGCTTTTTGTTACTAGTTTCCCCCACTCTCTTATTAGTTATACATTCTATTTCTTATTTTATTACACGTGCATATACTAGTTGGGCCCTTAGCCAGTATATAACCGCATACACGGTTATTAGAATCAGAGAATAATTTCCCCTCTTATGTTCCTCTCCTCTCTCTCTCTCTCTCTCTCTCTCTCTGTTTCTAGATCCTTCACTTCTTCTCTCAGATCTCTCTCTGCTCTCTCTCTTCTACCTTCAACCTGAACTCCTTCCCTTCCCAAGTGTCTTCTGATTTTTCCTGTGGATTGTGATTTCAAATGCAACTGATGCTGTTGGTGACGAGCTGTGTGAGCGTCTGCAATAGGATGACACTTAATCGTGAAGAGGTGCTAAAAAAGAGTCCAACGTTTCCCTTACTGTGGCTTCTTGCTCCCTGTTGGCTTTGGCGAACAGCAACATGTCATCTGCGAGGAACAGATTTGAATTTAGGGGTCCTCCTTTACGGACTCTAACCGGCTTCCACCTACCTTCACCCACAGCTTGATTAATCAGATGGGAGAGCATCTCCACGCAAACAATGTATAGATAAGGGGGATAGCGAGTTTCCCTGCCTCAGCCCATACGAAGCTTTGAAAGAGGCAGTACACTCAGCATTCCAAAGGACAGTGAACGAGGTCGTGGAGATGCACTTCATGATCGATTACTTCAGGATGCCTGGGAGCTGGAGGGAGATCAATGATTGCTTAATGAAACTCCATTTAATTCTGTCGTACGTTTTTAATAGGCCAGTCTTCATTGCGAGGCCGGCGTTTCTACCTTTAGCCTTAGCAAGAGTGTGGATAGTTTTCTGGCTGATCAGGATGTTCTCATGGCTGAATCTCCCGGGGAGAAAGTTATCTTGATTCGGGCTACTGATTGTGTTAAGGAAGGATCTCAGTCTTTAAACAAGAACTTTCGTTATGATTTTGTAGGTCACGTTGCAGAGCGAAATGAGTCAGAAATGGTTAGAGGATGTGGAAAGTTGACTTGGGAATAAGCACAATGAGGGCGTGATTGATGTTTACAGGAAAAACCCCCTCTTGAAAGGCCTCCATCACAAGTTTGTGCACGTTGGCATTGATCATATTCCATGATTTCTGGAAGAAAATGACCTGAAAGCCGTCCGGGACTAGGGCTTTGATTGGCTTCATGAAGTTGAGTGCATCCTTCATCTCCTCAAACGGGGCAAATCCCAGTCCTGTCACCTTCTCTTCCTTGGATTCCGGCCAATAAAAAGGGAGACTACCACAGGTGTCCAGCTTAGCGTCCCAGAAGAACTCCTCGAAGTACTTCACATCACATTTTCTGAGCTTAGTGGAGTCGCTGCACCAGACCCCATCTTCGTCCTTAAGTGCAGTGATTTGGTTCTTCCTTCTGTAATTTATTGTGATGGAGAAGAAGTGCCCAGCGCCTCTCTCTCCATGTGTAAGCTAGTGTGGCGACCCAAGCCGTTGTTCTTCCTTCTGAATTAAACTTAATTCAGTACTCCTGCCTCTCAAACATTCACTTGTACCTCTTTGCGCACCTTAGGCTGGATAGATTTTTACCCAAATAATATTGACCATTCCTATTCACTAATATTATTTCTAAGACCACAAAATTATATTAAAGCTCCGGATATATATTGACATATTTAAGTACATACAAGCTGAACCGTATTACATTAATCTGCCAATACGTGTATATATGTATACACATACATTGCTATGCGGAATGTACTGCCATTCACATAACTCACAGCCACTGCCACACATTTATAGGCAGACTGCTGGAGTGGGTTGAATTATGAAAAATGGTCTATTTAACACACTAAAGTATTTTTCTTTAGTAAATTGTAGCAAAAAAGGGGTGACACAGCACATATTTCAGTCTATGGAGTCATCTAGAAGTGCAGAGACGGATGGGATGCCATGCCCCCATATTCTCCCTTGTCCTCGAGGATGATCAAATCATTTCGCATTTACATCGGCAGTCAACCGAGCATTTGCATAATGTCTGTTTCAAAGCATGTGTACACGTGTTTCCTCAGACGAAATATTCCTTTTGTTTCATTTATTCAACCCACTCCAGCAGCTATTCAGATGCCATCGGCAGACATAAAAGCAGAATGAAATCAAGTGATGGTAACAGGGATTGTTGATCAGATGCTCAGCTTTGGATGGAACTCGGAAGCAACAAAAGCCGAGATAAATTCATCTGCACAAGCCATTCGAATCCTCTCGGGTGTTGCAGGATTATCAAGAGGAAACCAGTTGTTGCAACCTACTTCTGCTCTTGCTGCTATGATGGCATCTTTGATGGCAAAGAAGACGGCTGAAGCTAGAAAGAAGGGAGGCTCCCCAACAGCTTTGGATGAATGTATAGCCTTCACGTTGGGAACTCCCTGCCAATCACCGTGAAACCAAAATCCAACCGTAAGTAGCAAATGTAACTCTTGAGTGTCAAAAATAATTTTATTGAGACTCGTGAGCTCTCTCTGTCTGTTGGTTTCATGAACAAGATACTAGATGCCTGAAAACAAATCCGCTCAAACAAGCAAACCAGATGCAATGAAAAGCAAAGCAAACGCCACTATTTGAACATGAGTAATGTCACATGGTCACCATTTAGACACCTTCTAAATATCCAATTGACATGACATTTTATCTATCCATCCATCTATTTTGGTATGGATTCTTTAGTATGGATGGATATGTGGAACCCCACGTCTTCCGAATATGTCTAAAAGATAAGCCCAAACATCACATTATGATTGCAAGATGATGAGGTTGTTTGTAGAGCTCAGCCGGTCTTTCATCCTAAAGGATTATTCATAAAACCTTACTTCTGAGATTTCCTCAAATTATATTGACTTGACTTAAGTGGAAAAATAATTGCTCAGCTCTTAACAATACATGGATGCCAAAATGTGTGCCGCATGCCAAAGGAGTGTTGAGAAGCTGCCATTTCCAAACAATCGATGCTGAAATGTGTTTGCCATTTATATAGTAAAATCTTATAATGACTTGTGTAGTGTCACTTAAGAATCTTATGTTGTTGCCTGTCATATTCATCTGTAACTCTATTTTCATTTCAGACATGCTATTAAACAATATTCGCAGATGTGGCACAACTGAAACTAAATACATTCATGAAGTTACATGAACACGGACACTGGAGGAGTTGATGGCCTGTTTACCTTAAGAAGTGAAACGCTAAATTTGAGAGGGACATCATTCACAGAGGGAATTTTGTAATTTCCGGGTCCACATGTGTAAAGATGGCCTGGAGGAATCCACTTATGAGCTGCATCTCCCCATTTGAGCTCTTCCAAAGCCACCCAACCCAACCCTTGAACAAATGCTCCTTCAATCTGCAGTTACATATCAAGTCATTCATCCTATCAGATGCAGGAACACTGGGTACATATCAAGGTAAATTTAGTGGTATACAATATTTAATCTATTCAAGATCGTTCTTCCAAGTCCAAACAAGCATTTAGGCACATACAACACAAGGAGCAAGATAATGATGCCAGAAATGAATGTGGAAACCAAGCACATGAAAGCTAGATGCTCTTACTTTGACACAGGAAAATGGAAATCAACAAAAATCACAACTTAGTTACACCCTTCAGCTGAGTCAATCACCTCACTAAATGACATTAGACATAGAATGACAACTAATTGTCTAATCTGTGGCATAAAATATCATTTCACCATCAGAAGCCGTATCATTTGCAACCGGGAGGCTTTCTATGAAGCCATTTTCAAACTCAAATTCATGAATCTCAAACCCATCAAGCCAAGTCTATTACTGGGGATATAATAGTATATTTTGTTTCCTCTTCATCAAAACAATTCCATTTTGCTTCTCATAATTTTCATGACTTATCATGCTATGAAAGAATTTTGCCTATAAGAACAAGCAGTAACGAGAATTATCTAGCAATCATACTAGAGTAACTTGATCCATGAGAAGAGAACAGCTAACATCATTGCTCTCAGACTGCTTAAATCTGATTGCATTTACTTCCTGTTCACGGACTTTCTTATTTTGAACAAATGGAACTGCCTATAATAAACCTCATTATAATGCAGCGTAGGTTATGCTATACCTTGATCATATTGGATCAGATTATCGACAAGAATATTCAAAAAATTGGCAGAGAGAATCAAGCTGGAGACGGTAAACCACCTGCCCAACATCAATGGCTGGATTTAGGGAATATCCAAGATCCAGAAAGATATTTGCTGCCCTTGTGTGAAAATCTCCAGTCAATGTGTCGATTTCAACCTCACTGAAAGCAGCCCCATAGGTGAAGTACTTGAATGCGTTCCCTTTACCAGTCTTCCAATCAAAGTCAATATCAGGTGTAGCATAAAATCCATGAGCAGAAAGGTCTACTCTTTGCATATAACATGCAATTGCCAGCTGTTAATTAATAAAAACACCACACAATATCCATTAGATGTATACATAGAAGTGCTTGTACCTCCCTCCAGATCATGCAACACAAACAGAAACATGACAATTACCTCCGCAAATGAACTGAAGTTCCTTGTTGAGGCGATGGGCTCCATCCTTGCTTTAATTTGCTCACAGGCATCCAAAACTGCAGCACCGTATATATCAGAACTTGCTGAAGCTGCCGTGGGCGATGCATTTGGAACCTACACGTCAGTAAAGAGGGAACAAGATGTGACAATGGTTGATAAGAAAAATGATCAGTTATTTCAAAACCAAAGATGTGAATAATCCAGAAGGACGTTAACATGAAAAAGCATTGGATTCTACACCACTATCAGATGATTTCTTTTCGTGGCGTTTCTACCATCTCTTAAAAAAAATCTGAGCAATGGAACAATATGAAGCCACAACATAACTTTTGGGTATTACCTTGTCCGTACTTGTCTCTGAGATGAATACAGAGCTAAGAGGAATGTTGAAGGAAGAAGCTGCTATCTGAGCAATTTTTGTATGTAAACCTTGTCCCATCTCAACTCCCCCATGCGTAACTAACACAGTTCCATCAGTATATACATGAACAAGGGCACCTGCCTGCAGCCAGTGCGGCCAATACCAATCAAAACTATGATAAAATAATCAAGATTTTCATTGTGTTAACGATATCTTTATATAGAAATTAGGACAATCAAAAGAGTTATTACGCTCTAGTCATCGTAGGTTAACAAGGAAAACAACTCACTTTCATCTTTTTCCTCGGCAATTCAAGAGTGAAGGCTCTCTACAAAGATTCATGCAAATAATAGAAAAGGAACAGCTTACTGCTATATAGAAGCTCATACATGAAATTCAAGGGATCTTATGGAGGGAGGTTTATTTTGTGTAATCCTATCTGAAATTATAAGGTGCTGCTGAATTTTAAGAACTGCACTGTTTACTTGTTACAATAAAATAGCAGATAGGTGATTATTTGCCCTAAAATAAAAAGTGTTGACTAGAGGTGCTTGTAAGTTCTGAGGAATACAAGGTTGATCAGAAAAGTAGATGCCACTAGCTGTGAAGTGCTGGAGAGTTAAATCTCATGGACGATAGGCCTTAAACTTTTAAGAGAAAATGAACAGCAGAAGCCTAGGCATGGATAAATAGGTTACCAAAGATAGAAAAAACATCCAAATAGGTGCAAGTCATATTCTGTAAGATTCAACACCCCACAAAACCTCCTCAATATACTCATATAGGTTAAGCTTTAACCCACAAACAGTTGTAAAACACAAAAAAAAAGAAGCTTCCAAATATGTGAAACAGTGAAGTAGGGTAAGTGCTTTGATGTATGCAGCCTGAGCAAACCATCAATTTATCCAAATTCTGGAAGATCAATTTATGAACACAAATGTTCTAAAACATGTGCATGTCAGGCGAGTGAACACATACAAATGCCGGATTGTATTCTAAGTGATGAACTTGATCAGGCACACAGAAACACAGGGAACAAAAATGCACTCCTTGCCGCAGTTTACAGCATCCCTTCATGTTCTGATTCTCACAAAGGCGAATGTAGCTTCAGATGACACCAGAGCTGATTGTCAAACTAATTGACAAGCACAAATGAATAATTTAATGATACCTGGTTCATGAACTTGGCTGTAAATGAGATCCCAAATTTTGTCGGAATAATAGCAATTCCACGCTTTTTCCATCTATTCTGGAGATTAAACTTGTCAACTTCCTCACGAACATTCAAAAAGTCACTTGACAGCTTCAATTCTTTCCAAAGTTGGGGTAATGTATAGTGTTCAAGTTTCTGACCATAATGTAATACTGATCCTTCACGTTGAAAGTTCATCTCCTGAGACAGCAAAGTACAAAAATAAGGACTTCATACCACTCACATAAAAAAACTCTTTTTATGAAAAAAAGAGATTCTGTTGCATTTAGTGAGGAAAAAAATAAAGGTACAACGTAGAAGATGGGAAGAAAACTGCATAACTTTAAAACAGAACAGGGTTTACCCTGATCTCCTCGGGGCTTTTTTTCAGCTCCATGGCGATCCTCTGGATCCAATTTTCGGTGATAATCATACCTTGAGGACCACCAAATCCGCGGAAGGCAGTGTTGCTTGGCATATTAGTAAAGCAAACTCTTCCATTAATCCTGATGTTAGGAATCTCATAAACATTATCTGAATGAAACATTGCACGTTCAAGAACTGCAAGGGATAGATCAAGCGAGTTTCCGCCATTGTTGTATATTTCGAGGTCCAATGCTAAAACCTTTCCCTTGGACGTAAATCCAACCTGGTTGAAGAATGCCCCATTATAAATCAGTCCACCAAACCAATTCATTCCCTACTGTCAGTGGCAGGGCACAAAAATCTCAACATTCCATAGGTGACAGTCGCTGATTTAAAGCATAACCGTCCCGAGACAAAAAGGGGGGGGGTTAATTTGATTGTCAGTGAACACCCTGAACTGTTGATACAATTATCTGCCGATATGTCTTAGTACTAGGGGATTTGATACTAACATTTCCTGTACCATAATAATATCACGATATGTTTTCATATCAGTTGATATTTGGCTAATAGATCAACCAATATGACTCTATCAGTTTAGATTTTTAAAATTATTTTTTCATCCGATATTAATACATATTATCTGATATATTCGATACTAATATGATGGCGACCAATATTGATATTGATATTTTCATCCATGCCCCACACCCATCCAATTGCCTAGCAATCATCGGCGGATCATCAATATATTCTTCAACTTCTAAGCTTTGCTTTTGATTTTGGGATTAATTCAGCTCGTAGTAACATGATCAATTGTGCTTATTAAAGCAGCAGCCTCAGGTAGCCAGAACGGCCAAAACTCCTTTTTTATTCTTTGTCCTTTTTCTTCTGATATTAGGTGCAGAGGAGTGCAAGTGCAGATTGTAACCAGACCTACGCAAGTAAGCAGGCCAATTGCTATCCCCGAAGTTTGTTCAAGGCAAAGCAAACTCAGGAATCACTTTTAAACTTGCTATTCCATGTCATTTACCAGCCAATTTATTGATTGGTTTTTGGATGAAATCGCATGAATAATAAAAGGCCATCTAAAGTGACATCGCCCTGAGGAGGTGTCTGAATCTCTTTTAGGAGAAAAGCAGAAGAATTGCTACTGAACATTTTTTGGAGAGGCCAATTGCTATTCCCAAAGAGCCTGTAAGTAAGAGATCAGAGACAATAAAAGACACAAATGAAAAAAAAAAACACCTTGTACTTTCCAAGAAAGCTGTGGCGTTGCCCAGTTATCATCATGTCTATATCTCGGTCTAATTTGATTTTAACAGGGCAATTCAACAAATATGATGGCACAGAAGCAGCAGCAGCAATGAAAGCTGATCTTGTCTCCTTTCCACCAAAACCACCACCAATCCTCTTGGTTTTGCAAACAACTTTAGACATTGGAAGGCCGAGGACATGAGAGACATATTTCTGGTGCTTTTCAGGTGCCTGCAAAGCTAGCAGTTGTATTAATACCTTGTGAAATAATGCATAGAGAAAGAGTCATCCTGCAGATGCTAAGCCAGACATAAACTAATTAACCTTTTGGTGCTGTACAATCAAGATTTGGTACAATAAGAACAACAACAGTATATGAACATGTGCATTGCAGCTCCCATGGAAATGGTCTAGATTAAAGCATAGCATAGCACCTTGTTAAAACAATATTAAAAGTTAGCTCTGAGTACCAGGAGATCAGATTTTAAGGACTTGCTCTAGGATAAATATTCACAGCAATAGTTCGATTATTTAAAGAATACAAACAAATTATTAGGGGCACAGAAGGCTAATACTGCTGAAAATAGTGATGCCCATGGATGCAATTATTGACTAATATGTATCATTATTGGGTTTCTTAATACCGATATTTTTCGATATCATAACAATATTTCGATATGTTTTTGTATTAGCCGATTTTTAAAATATCGATTGATACAGGTCTATCAGCTTACGATTTTTCAAAAAAAAAAAATTATCCGATATATTTGATACTGATATGTAAAATCCGATACCGATACGACTGCAACCAATACCTATACTAACATTAATATTTTCATCCATGGTCATGCCTGTGTATTACTTTTCCTTCTGGACAACTTGTTCATTTCTCCCATGTATGTCTTACTTCTTCATGGCATTTCTTTTCCAATTTAAAATGAAGAAAGGAACAGAAGACTGCATGATCTTAGCATGTAGCAAGTAGAAGAATTCTTTACAGATGATCACACTAGTCCAGCTGCATAGTAATCCTACATCATTAGCAAGTGTTAAAATCTCTACAGAAACTCTTCAAATACTGTGCTTTTTCATCCCAGCATTCAAGTCCATGAGGTCAGATCTATAGGGATTTAAAGAGATAATACTAATAACAATAATATAGTATCCCTCCGGTTCATCATAGCAGCTCAGCTTGGTAAAAGACCATAACCAAGTCTAGAAAGATGCCCTCAATATTTGTATTGTTGATAAAAAGACCTATCATAAGCATGACATTGGACTTAAGGGTACACTGTACCTCCATTTCATAGGTCTTTAATTCTGTAAAACATCTTCTATGTATTAACTGCCAAACATCGTAGACATCAACATGAAGCAGACAAGTTTTGCCACTAGATACCAGTTCATTATGAACCAACAGGACCTAGCATTTGCAGACAATCAAAGAACTAGCCCTTCATTAACTAAATCCAATACATAGAAGACAGCTATGGAATTTACAAGAGTATTTCTTACTTGAGTAGATGAAATCATATGAACCTCATTCCCATTATCCATAGTCCACACCAAACTGGTCTGTGGTTCCATGTAGAAGTGCTCTTGACCACCAACCTGCACCTCTCCCTCTATGATCCTGTCACACTCGCTTGACTGAAAGCAGAGATCCACATCACCTTTTATCAGCCTTCTCTCTGTATTAGGATGGAAACTTCTATTCTGGAGGGCATCCTCTATCGATAATATTGCAGGCAGCTCTTCATATTCAACATGAATTTTCCTTGCAGCTAACTTTGCATTTTCATGTGAATCAGCAACTACTACTCCAATCACCTGCATCAGATGCAAACATAACTCTGCCAGTTTCCTGGAAGACTGAAATAATTTTGATTCCAAAGCTCTATACCTGGCCTACACAAGTGATGAATTCAGAAGCAAAAACCTCCTCATCAACAACAACTGGGCCAATGGAATTATCACCAGGCACATCCTTGGCAAGGAAAATGCCTGCAAACCCAGGTGAAGACTTTGCACCATAATCATTGATTGAGACAATACGAGCATGAGGCTTTCTACTCAATATTAAAGCAGCATGTAAACCATTAGGAGGAACTGGCACGTCGTCAGTGAATTCAGCCTCCCCAGTGACCTGGAAACCATAATGATGTCGACAACTATGTCAACAAGCCACAACATAATAAAGTTAACAAATGATTTGGGGAATTCATTTTTTTTTGGTCCTGGAAAAGAACATGTGACTTCTTTTAAACTGGCATTAAGGCAGGTTATGGTCAAGACAACAATTTCAGAAAATAAAAATTGCCGCTTAATGTTCACATGATTAGACAGATGCATTCTCATCTCTAGCAAATCAAAAACCAGAATATGGTCAGCTTTAAGAATCAAAATGCCACTGATTCTTACATTTTGGATTGAATGCAGTCATAAATGCTCCTTTCCTAACAAATATGATCACATATCAAATATGACCGCTGAAATCCATAACTGATGCCTGGTAATGAGAAAGAATGATTATAATCAACGAAGAAATAAAGTTCACAAAAGAACCCAGAGTCACAATGGCTAGAGTATCTAATCAGCAATGGGTGTATAATCTTTCAAACCGTCTTAATCGTCACAAGTCACAACATATCAAATTGGCCTACAAAAACCTGAGGTACAATATAAATTTGGCTATAAATAAAAGAGTTCCAGCCAAAAGAGAAAAAAGCCACGGAAAAGAGATTGTAGATTTGTCTTTAGTGAGGACAGCCAGATTGAGATCAAGTAATGGGTTGATTACCATTCTGGTACTCTTTCTAGTACCTTAAGACTGATCAAAGAACCAGCCTTTCTAGCCAAAAAAGCCAGTCCATAGTAGAAAAGAGAATTTGGATCTTATTTAGTAAGGACAATTGGATTGGCACAATCAGGACAATTGAGGAATATTGCAATGCTCTTGGGTAAAGTATCTTAAGACTGATTGCAGAAACTGCTATTTCTACTGGGAATTATACAAGAAGTGAACCAAATTTATCTATTTGCAGGATAACCATGTTAATGTTCAGGCAACACACAAAAGGCATATGCATCACCCATACAAGCATGCAGATATCCCTCACATATACTTGAGTACAGTGACAGTCAAAACCTACTACATATAAAAAATGCAGAGAAGATGGATGTGAATATCTATGGCAAAATGATTGACACAAATTTCAGAGAACAAAGGTCCACATACACAATCAGAGATTTAAATTGGAGTTTTATTTCTCAAATATGAGCACCTGAAGTTTCGCTGAAAGGTGAACCTCCGGAGATCCTACAGCTGTCCCATGTTTAACAAGATCATAATCCTGACATCCTATGACAGATGGCCTATGGACTGGCTGTATTGCAGAAAGGTGAGACGGTGGTATATTTTCTCTAAATAATGGATTCCCATCCATTTGTTGACACACCCACAAGAAAAATTTGAAGAAAAAACTTAGTGTTAAGGATTTCCTAAACTCCACCATTCCCCCAGGAGCATCTTCTCTCAGCAAAATGTCCTTTTCCAAGACTCTCAAGGCATTGCCTAACAGCTCCTTGTTCCAACTCTTCCCAATAAGGAACTCTTTAGTTTTTGATGCGGGAAGAGAACAGGGAGCAACCCCACCATAAATAATTGATGCATCTGTCACTATCCATTCTTCATCTTTTTCTTTGAGATGAACACGCATCCCAGCATTTACTATTGCAATGTCATCATCTCTGCGGTGAGCTTGTTTAAATTCTCTCACATACTCAAAAGGCCTAGTCCACGGTAAATGTATTGAGAGTAAAATCTCATCACTTGCCAGATTGACTTTACGATAACCCAGAAAAAAGTTTTCTGCTAAAGTTGTCCTAATGCTTCCGTTGTAATTGATGATGTGAAACCTTGCTCCCGCTGCCATCCACAGAGGGTTCAGATCTGATATGGGACTTGCAGTGCATATGTTCCCTCCTACTGAAGCAACATTTTTTATCTGTGTCCCAGCAAACCATCTCATTTGCTCAATAAGGGCCTTGCAAGAGGATGTTTCATGACCAGCACGCTCTGCCATAACCTTTTTCAGAACATTCACAAGCTCTGAAAGCCTTACAGCAGCCCCTATCTCCAGCCCATCATCTTTTATATTTATAATGTTCAATTCTGGCACTTGCGCAACATATATCAAGTATTGATACTGTAATCTCTTTAACCGCATTTCAATACCTACCTCAGTGTTTCCTACCACCAATTTTGATTCTGGGTGTCTTGCTTTTAATTCCAGAACATGTTGAAGCCTCCATGGTCGATACCACTTAAGCCCACCAAAGCCAGTTAAACTTAAAAAAGTCGGTTTCCTTAATAAAAGCTCAGGAGGAAAAATAAGCTCTTTGTCAGTGTATCTGCTCCCTTCTATGACATTATATGAGACACATTCATAACTCTCATTGTAGGCATCCATTTGCTTTGCGGTACCTCCATTGGTGTCAGATCTCAATCCACATGAACAAGGCTTACCACTAGATGGGCAAATAAAATTGTTTCCTTCATGACCAAATAAGGAGTGGCCTGTGTATATAGTGTCATCAGTTTTGGCAAAGACTCGAAAGGCATCAAGTATTGGTCTGTATCCAGTGCAACGGCACAGGTTCCCTGCAAGACTTTCTTCAATTTGCTCTTCTGTTGGTGGAGTTTTACTAGATCGCAGTAACGCATACATGGACATTACAAATCCAGGAGTGCAAAATCCACATTGGGAGCCATGTGACCTTGCCAGTGACTCCTGCAGAAATAAATGAGTTAGAAACATGGGAGAGCTTACAACGGCAAAATCTAAATTTCTATCACTTCTCTTTCGGATAAGAAATTGGAAATTATACAGGCTTCTTCCCACAAAAACCCCAGACACTAAATGTAACTTAACAAGAAAATCAGCTGCAAAAGTCTGGCTTCACCAAATCTGAAAATTGCCTCCATTAGATGAAATGGTAAAACATGCTCATGGTTATCAATGGATTTTAAGACCCTGGCTTCGTGAATTTAAAAAAGGCTCCTGTATTCCACAAGGTTCACAGTGATTGCACAAGCAGATCAGAATCAAATCACTGAAGATGGAAATGGAAGCCAACCATTAGGGGCAATTCCTCTGTTCTGAATGGGGTACTTTTAGCCTTACGCCTACCTGTTCTACTCACAATAATAGTAAGAACCATTTAGCAAGAGTTAAAAACTATAAACAGAAAAGGTGCAGGCTAGAATGTGCTACCTGAACTGGGTGCAAGCCATTTCTGCGGTTCCCAATTCCCTCCACTGTGATCACATGCATTCCTTCGACTGAGTATAGAGGGGCCAAGCATGCATTGATTGCACTGTGCCTGGAAAAGAATTTTACATTGGAAAAAGAAAAGAATTTCTTCATGTCCGGGGTGGCCCATGACACACGGATTTACAGACTATAACACCCTAAAATAAAATTCTACCTCCTAGGAACAATGACTATGATGTGATACCTATATATGTCTGATGATTTAAAGATTTAACATGTGGCATATCAAATTACATGGACATTATATCATGGAATGATATTAAAAAAAGCTCATTTCAAGAAAAACTTGGTCACGTGCTTATAACATGTACATATCTGACAGTAAGAATAATTCAGTTCTATAGGATATCATTTAAGACCCAAACTTATATGAGAGAAGATAACATAGTGAGAAGTATATTTTCCATCCTGCAAGAGTAGCAAAATGGTAACACCAGAACAGAAAATGGGAAAAAATCCAAACCCTCCCACTCAAGTAGCAGCAGTGTAGTCTACAGTGTGTGCCACTTTGGGAAGTTCAGATAATTATGAAGAGACAGTCTTCAAGGTGGCTCACGTGCTGTAAGCCTATCGGGTATGTAACAACTAGTTTTCTTTTGTTCCATCCACTATATTCATGGACCGAAGGCATAATATCCATCAAAGTGGAAAGGGGGAACATGGGATATTGAACAGAGCAGATACTCACAAATGGAGAAATAAAAATGCATGTTAGACATCATATGGGAATGCTGAGGTCAAAAACCGAGACTCACACGCATTTATTTAGTCTCTTATCGAAGCAAGAAACCATCACCGTGCAAGCACCGCAACCTCCTTCACCACAACCTAATTTTGTTCCCGTCAAGCCTATATCTGTGTCATTGACAGAAAAAAAAGAAAAAAAAAGAAACGAAGGATGCAGGAGAACCTGATCAGAATTTTGCCCATCAGGAAATAACATACCGCTTACGCAACAAGGCATGAAACACTACACGAAATTAAAATTCAAACTGGACAGGATTTGTTGCGGATGTGCTAGTCCATTGTTCAACTTGTCATTTTAAATAATATATATTTCACGGGCTCAAACAACGAACCAAAATTTAAATCCAGTTCATAACAAAAACCTTTTGTTTATACTTGATGTCATAAATGAATTCCATTTTTATCCAAAAGATATATCTTAGCTA
>JAODPA010076489.1:0-25335 GCA_025585075.1 Nepenthes mirabilis
AACTTGCTCAGGTTGTTGAAGTGATCCAAGCCATACTCAACGAAATTCGCAAACCCTTTTGCATGCAATATGCACGCAAACTGCATATCAAATATAATAATTTTCAATAGCAATCTCTTTTATAGGATTAATCGAGCAGTGAACCGGATAGCTATGATCCAAACACCAAATACTTGAAGGATTTTGCAGTTCAAAAAGAAGAGAGAGAGTGAGAGAGAGAGCGCCACAGCATTAATCTAATATCCCCGCACACACTTGGCTGGAAAAAAGAAAAAACCATCATAAGCAGAGGAAGCATCAATAGAATATACAAAGCCTTCTACAAAACATCAGTAGTTCTCCTTAACAGGCCTAGAAGGAAACAACCTTAGAAGAAATGTCATCAGAGACCAAAGGCAAACCAAACCAAGGGCATGAAAAGTCACGAACATTGCTACCAGTGCACTGCTTCTCTCCATCAGTTCCGGGTTGGTTGCGGGAAGCTCCCTCATTGCAAACATTGATCTCTCGATGTAGTTAGCAGCTTTGCTCAGTTGATATAATCTATACACCTGTGACAACAATTTGCATCCCTAATAAACACATCTAAATATCCATATAAGGATTCTAAATCAGAGTTACTCATTACAACCAGACACCAAACCCAAGTTCAGGCTTCAGCCATTACAACCGGGTTTTTACCTGCTTCAACCATGTTCAGGCTTCAATTTGCTTAAACTCGAGATTTCTAATTGTGTTAGAATGTACTACCACCAAACCCAAACCCAAACCCAACCCAACCCAAATACAAATATATGTTATACATGATACAAAATAATATATATAAATATACAAACTTTATCCTAATATAAACTTACCCATTACATATTATTTTATTTANNAGAATTTAAAATCCAAGCTATTTATATTTTTGTTTGATGTTTTTAAAATTTTTTCAATGAACTAAATTATATTTTAGTAGAATATAAAATGAATGTTTATTGGTAAATTGTAGTGTTGTAATTGATTAAAATTCATACTGATGGAATCAAAGTTTTTAGTTTTATTAAGACGAAAAAAAATTGTTCTGGGTTCAGAAATACACCAATGCTGTGTTTTTACCAAATTCAAAGTACTATTTAGGTTGGATTTGGCTTGAGTTAAAAGTTTTGGATTGGGTTTAGCATTTGCACCCCTGAACCATTGCCATCCCTAAAACAACAGATGATAAGAGAAATACCTCGAAGATGACAGGAATTAGAGGCCAACAAGATGAGCGTCTCTTGTCAAGATAAGATTCAAATGCAAGTTGAGCCAGACAGCCAACAAGAAAGGGAGCAACTGCAGCCAAGGCTTGCAGGCCTAGCACAGGCCAGGTGGTATAGACAACAGCCAGAGGAGCGACAACTTTGAGGCCCATACTTAAGAAGGCAGATGTCAAATATCCATTTAGACCTGTGATAAGACCCCACCTCTTTGCACTAAACTGCAGATATGGTCTCTGAACACGATCAGTTATAAGAAGGAATGTTGCCAGACCAACATAGAAAGCAGCTTCAGCAGAAAGAGAAGCCACAATTTCTGCATTTTAATAATCACGTTAAACATAAACAGTTAATGCTTTGATATTTAAGAAACCACAAGTAGAAGCTTTAATGTATCACTGTAATCATCACGCAGCAGTAATGAGATGAGGAAACCATCAAAAAATATTAGATTAGTCTATTTCCATTGATGTAAGGTGCATCTTAGCAAGGAATTGAAAAATCAACCGAAAGAACAAATGATAGATTTTGATATTAATAGAGAAAGATGCCTCGAGTTCCAAGCAATATGTGACATATCCTAGAAATATGGAAAGATATAAAGACCTGCATCCCCAAACTTCCAAAGAAAAACAGGAATCTGAAATTAGATTGCCAATGATAACACACTGTGTTCTCCCCAGCCAACATTGATTAACGAGGCTCATCTCGCAGAAAACCTTGCGCTCATATATTACGCTCTCTTCTTCAATATCATGTTTGATGAAAAGAGCTTGAATTAAACATCTAAAGCCACCCAGCTAGCCATACTATTTAGTAGATGCTAATATGACAGTTTCACTATCAGTGGGGCTGTCGTCCAGAATTATTTGTTCAAATCATAGTAGTATTTCGCGTGAGAAAACACATGCATCACTATGCCAACTTTTGCAATCAATTAATTTCAGTTGCACCAGCCTCTTCTTGAAGATCTAGATTTGCGGAAGTTTCTCGAATAAGTTAATGGATCTTTAAATCTGAATACTGCTCACCACAAACTCAAACGAGAGTACAAAGGTTTTGGATTGACTCCCTAGTTTATCATCCAACACTCAAGTCAACTAACATGTATAACTAAGAAGTTAGGGAGAGAGAATAGAGGGATTAGAAGACTAGGCTCCGAGTGAATTGTGAGGAGGTGGTGTTCTGAAAGGAAAGCTCCTAATCTCTTTGACGTATAAGCTTAAGTGTTATGGGACTTGAATTTATACAAGTGTGGAAAATGTGAGATACCAAAATCTCATAGATACAAAGATGAGTGGATATCTGAATCAGATTATGATCTTGTCAAGATGCTAGATCATAAGATGCCCCTTTTTGTGCAAAAGGGGTTTCGTATTTATAAGGGTGCTGAGCTTATTATTCTAAGGGTGCTGAGCTTATTATTCTGAACAATTGGTACCCATTCTCTTAATATGTTGGTGGTTCTACAAGGGAGTTATCAGTCATTCTCTTGGGAAAAAGTTGGTTGCCATCCTGGTTAATTTGGGTTGATTGTTAGTAATTGTGGGTTTTGGAGAACTTCTGATCGTGGAATCATGGAATCATGGTTGTACAAGTAACTAAAGAATCATTGTCAACAAATTTAGAATTGGTTAATTATTGAGGGTCAACTGTCTAGCTTGATAGTCTACCCCTCCTTTGCTTGCCCCTTCTAATCTACATTTATCAGTTTACTTCTAGTGCAACCATGCTCAAAACCTTTCAGTTCTCTATTTTGGTCACCCAACTTATAGCTAAAATTTGCAAATTTGGCTCAACTAATTGCTACCTAGTCCATTGACCGGATAACTAATAACTCAAACTCTGACAAGCTGGGGCTATCATCTTGATCTCAACCCGAGACCTATGGACTTGAGTTAGCTTGAATTTTTGTTGGACCCATTACTAACCCCCAAAGCTCAAGAGTTGAATTCAAATCTTGAGAACGTAAATAAGGTTAAGAAAGCAACCCGTATTTGTTGTCTCGTGTACTTTGTCATTGAGTCTTTTCTAATACATCATATATTTATTGTGTCATGAACAGTCTTCTTTTGCAAAGATTCTTTATAACTAATTAGTTCCATCAATCACACTATTGTGATGCATTCTAGCTGACTTCTTCTATTACTCAAAGCATAACGTTTTGATGCCTGGTTTTTGCATATAAAAGGTGACCTTTGCTGCCACCTTTCTTCACACCCAACCTCGTGATTTCTCGCAACAATTAAGTCCATTGAGTCTCCCCGACCAAAGTTATTCCTATAGTCCTTACTTCTCCGTCGAAGGGAAAAAAGAAACCTTTGCATGAAGACACCTTTCCTTGAGGTGTTGGTGGTGAAGACCATCCTGATTTCTTTCTTCTATAACTGGGTCCATTGTGATTTCCTTCTTTTAGGTGGCACCCACCATTGAAATGCCTTCTCTCCTCGGATGATGAGAACGAGTTGGTTTCCTAGGTTGGCATCCCACCTCACAACAAGCCCTTGTGGTAGAAATGGGTGTTACAGTCCACTGGTTGCCAACTGAGTCCTCTTGTCCGCTCAACAAGCTTCTTGTCAACCCCCTAGGCGTGGCTTGGGTCATCAACGATGCCTTTTCATGGCAATCATCCTCACCCCTATAGTCCTTTCCATATGAAGTTGATGTTAGAGAGAGAGAAAGAGGATTCACGTGGATCTATTACTACCATTGTTCTTGCTATGCTACCTAATTTGATGGTTTTTCCATGAGGTTTTGTACTGGTGCAGATGTATCTATCTTTTGACATTGTAACTTGTACAATTTTAAGCACAAATTAATAAAATACTAGAGTTTATTTTTGCTCTTGCTCTTAGATTTGACTATTAATTAATCCTGTTCGGATTTTAGTACACTCTTTCTAGTTGAACATATGTAGTCACTTAGGATTTGATAAGATAGATGAACAGTCGCTTGAAGTTGAATCGAATGAGTCATTACTCCCTTGAGGTTCACTGGATCATGATGATGGACAAAAAGCAGACTATTTTGATCGCTCTAGACAATTAACTCACCCAGACATTAGGATTACCCAATATATTGTTGAGCTTTCTGGGTTTAGCTCAATTGACGACTGGGTGGTTGACAGCATAGTCTTCTAACAATTTGGGCCCATAACTCGATCTCAACTTGAGACCGGTGGCTTTGGGTTGGCTTTAAATTTTGCTGAACCCAAAACTAGCCTCAAAAGCAAAATTCAAGTTTTTAAGGCACTTACTTGATTGTCATCGAACTCTAGTTTGACCTGAACCATGCCAAGAACAACTGAACTACCCGTTGGCTTGTTTTTGGATGACATCAAGGGTAATCATCACCATCCCATTTGCGATTTGGGTGGGTTGCAACACATTAAATGCATGTCTCTCCACACAGGCAAGCATCTCCTCACGAAAGCAATACGACTCTTCAGAAAAAGCATGTGTCTCTTCAGGAAGCACATAGCTTTACCAAGTTCATAGTTTGTAAACCCTACAGGCACACTTTTCTTCATTTGCTTTCGAAAGTTTTGAAATTCAAATGCTTGACCGCTTTCTTTCTCTATTCATCCATGGTGTCTTCTCGTTTTGGTGGTTTTTCAGCCCCCCTGTTGCAAATATTGCTTACACATTAACGCAATCAGCCATCGAGGTTATTTGAAAGAGGTAACATATTCCTGCCTTCTATCGTCCAGGTTGATCACGATTTTGAAGCTCATTAACTTTATCAAAATGGGTGTTGTTAAATTTGGATTGAAGCTCATTACTCGACACTTGAGCTCGGCATGGAGAATGGAGGATTTTTTGACCGAAGTTACTCTGGACCGGGCTTGTGGTATGCGGAGTCACAAACCTCCATGGTGGTTAATGTTCCATCTTTTTCAAAGAGGAGGAAGAGAGGGAAGGCTATGATATTCTCGGGCTAGAATTTATAGGCAAGGATATTTCCAAGGACACTCCAGCAGCCTCTCCAATGGACAGTGGGGATTCATTTGAGTAGGGAGATTAAAGCAGCCATCACCAGGGTGGAGGCAAAAGAGACCGATGAAGAGTCATCGTTCTATGCACCACTAGTTTTTCAACCGGCCAACTTTGTCGTCCCCTAATTTCTATGGCCGTTCCAGCGATGAGGTCTCCGGATTTTGTTGCTAAGGTTGGCTCTTCAAAGATCCCCATTGAGATCCATGATGAGTTTTTTCGGATCCCTTTGCTCCTGGTACTATTCCCATTGAATCGAATTCTCTCAACAAGTCTAGTGCTCCAGAAGAGTTCAATTGTCTAATTCAGTCCAGTGCTCGTAAAGAATCCATTCGGAAGGAATTGACTCTTCTTGTATATACCGGTTCACCTTCCCAGAGGAAGCCCTCTTTGAGCCCGCTAGGTCTGCTGGACTTGCTGCTTCTCTGTGCCATTTTCTGAGAGGCCTTCTGTGTCATCTATTCCTGTGAGCAGTGTGTCAGTTCACACTGTTGGTGCTACTCCTGGTCCTTCCAGTTCAGCTCCTTTGCCTGCATCATCTTCGAGCTCTCCACCACTGGCTAATTTTGAGGCTCCTTAGATTCCAGAGGTGCAATCCAAACCTTTGCTCCTCAAGAAAAGAGGTACAATGCCAGCACAGCTAATTGGTTCGACATGAAGTGACTGAGGCTGTAATAAACAAGGTTGTTGCTGTAGAAGGAAGAGCATCTAGCGCTATCGAGAACAAATTAGCTGAGGTAGAGGATGAAGCTATAATTTTGAAGGAGAGAACTATTGCGTTGACAGAGCTTGTGGCAGAGGACCAGGCTGCGAAGGACCAGCAACCATCTCTGAGGCCAAGGTTGCAGAGACTGAAGCATCCGTTTGCGCTGCTGAAGACAGTGTTGCTGGCTCTCTGCTAGGCTTTGGTGGCAGAGCACCTTGCTAAGGAGCACAAGGCATCTTGCGTCTGCCATGCTGAAAAGCTTGGCAAGATGATACATCCAAAGGAAACTGGTCCCCTCCAAGCTACTCGTGAGGAGGCGATTGATCTTTACCAAAGGCTTGTCGTTGATCGCACTTGAGTTTCCTATGGGTTGCCTCGATTTGAGGAATGCAAAGGCGATCAGTGCACCAGGGATCCAAAACTTTGGTGGTCCTGTCGTTCCTAGATTGCCAATTGTTCCCTTCCACATAGGCTATAATGCATTTGGTTTTACGTCCATTGCATATTGTAACAACTTTGTTATGTTAACACAAAGGTTTTTTTTTTTTTAAATTTAAGACTATTAGTCTTTTGATTGTAGATGAGATGTACTGTTATTACCTGTGTACACCCTGAGGTTTATGCAACTAAGCGCCTATCTTGATAGTCAGGTGAAAAGCATGTATCCTAACCAACTGGATTAACCTTTTATAAGGGCAATGGGCTGATAAATAGTCTCAAGCCCCTACACATCGAAGCATTTTTAGTATTTTTGCTCATCTAGTTGCCTCATGGGCCTTCCAACTAAGCCACTAGGCTGTTGCTGTTGGGTCGTACAAACCAAGACCTGACTTGAGCTCAATTGTACTGTTTATCCAAAAATATTAGGGAAAGTTCATGCATGCAGAGAGAAGGGAGAGCTTCTCTCTGTAGCGGCGCACTGTTCACATGTGTAGCTAGGGTTTCATTAGGTGTTTCCAGTTGCAGCTACATTCTTCACCTCTGCCAGCCATGGCTGGCATTCTGGGGCCGCCGTCTGGCTTTTCCCAACCACTCTGCCCATCCCCACCGTCTATTGCTTCTGCCATGCAGGCATCCCTCAAAAGCCAAGACCGTTCTGTTCCACCGTCCTGCTCTGTGAATCCTTTCGCTCATCATCTTGGATCCATTCCCACTGGTGAGACGTTGTCAGGCCATTCAGTTTCACCGTCTCCATTTTCTATAGACTGCTTCCCTCCTCTCCCTGCCCCTCGGGCTATTCAGATCACATCTCAGATGGATTTGAGTGAAGGAAGGAGTGCTTCCTCTGTTCATCCAAGGTCATCTCTGTTTACTGATTCAACTTTTCCTGGTGTTGATGCGCTGTGTGCTACCCGTTTGATGGGTGAGGTTTCTTTTCCTGACGTTTCTGTGGTCCAGAACTAGAACACTGATTTGATTGTAAGGTTATTTCCTCTTCACCTACAATCGGTTCTTTCATTCAAAATGATTCTGTGGGGTACCAGGTTATAGGTGGCTCGCATGATTCTGTGGTGAAAGAGGCGGCAGTTTCCCCTTCCACCTAGAACCCCTAGGGGGTAAAGCTGAGCAGGTTAGGGGACAAGAATAAGCTCTCTTGGTCAGCTATTGTGCAGCAAGAGGGGGCTACTGGTAGTTTGGCCCTTCAGTATTTTCCTCCACCAAAAGTGGCTGGCAACATTGTTGAAATCTCTCCTCCATGTGAGGTTATCCAGCTTGGGGAGGCTGTTTGCAGTGCTATGTTAGTTGGCTACTTTTATGACAAACCGCTCAATTTTCACGTGGTGAATTTCATTGCAAAGAAAATTTAGGCCAGACTTGGCCTTTCGCATGTGGCTGGCAATGATAAAGGTTTCTTCTTCTTTCGATTCCCCAATGAGGAGATGTTAAGGAAATGTGTGGCTCATAGTCCATGGACATTTGCGGGATGCACTCTATTTCTTAAGTGCTAAAAACCAGGTATGGCGCTGTCTAAGGATGACCACAAGACCTTTCCGATATAGATTATGTTTAATGTACCGGTGGAGTTCTGTATTCCATTGGATCTGAGCTGGATTGCAAGTGCAATAGGGAAGCCAATTCAATTGGATGCAAATACTACTAAGATGGAGTAAATGCAATTTGCTAGAGTGTGTGTGGAGGTTGAAGCCTCAGCTATGCTTCCTGATATAATTAGGCTGAATACGGGAAAAACCTCAATGGGTGGGATGAAGCAAGTAGCGGAAGTAAACATTGACAATCAATGGAAGCCCATTTGTTGCGGTGCATGTCAGAAAAATGGTCATACCAAAAATCAGTGCAAAGCAAATATGACTTATTGACCTACGGGTCGGATCCTTCCCGATACCCACTCCAAGCATCGTAAAGTAGTGAGGGAGAACAAGCAAAGGGGCGGGGCGATACTGTCCTATCCCCCCTGTTCAAGGACCTATCGTGCCTTCATCCAATGCATTTGCAGCCCTCCAAGAAGATGAGCCTGGCCCCTTAGATGGAATGTTAGCCAATGATGCTGCCATGATTCCTTCCGGTTGTGTTTCATATCAGCTGACTAATGTGAGTGCGGGTACTCAGCATCAAATCATCACTGATGTAAAGAATGCTGATGCTTTCTGTGCAGTCGTTTAGGGTGAAGAAGCAGCAATTTCCTTGAACAGCACTGCAATGGCTATATCAATTCAGATCAAAGGTGACGAAGCATATTCCCTAAAAGGTTCATCAGTTGATATTTCAAATCGGCAGGCACCGGTGAAGGGTAGAAAAAAATCTATCCATTCTTCATATGATGTGGAGGCTGCTGCAGTGGAGAAGGGGGGCAGGTTGTAGGATATGGTACACAGCCTGCTGCAATACCGCTTTCCCCAATTCAAGATAGACAGGATCCTCCATGTCCGCAAGAAGTTGTAGTGTCGAATGAACAATATACTGCTGATCATACTACAAGACAGCAGATTACTACGGCCACAAATTTCACCAACATAGAGGATTATGATGCTGATGCTGATGCTGATGTTAGGCATCAGACTACTGTCCATACGGAGTCCTGAGGCCCTTCCCGTTCTTCAACCGAGGAGGTTCTTCCACTTGCAGCAAAGCCTAGTCTGAAGGCGATTTTAAAGAAACCTAAGGGGCCTAAAAGACAGACACCCCCCTTTTCAAAGCCTCATGCTTAGTGTAGCGTGTTTGAACGTTCGTAGGCTTAGTGGCCGGGTAAAGGCTCACAAGGTTAGTCACTTTATTACTTCGGCTCATTGTTCCATTGTTGGTTTAGTGGAGACCAAAGTTAGAGAATGTAATCGGATAAAGTTCAGAAGAAGTAGTTGCCCAGTTGGAATCGGGCTACAAATTATTCAACATCTTCCTTAGGCCAAATTTGGGTAGGTTGGGATATCGGAATTGTGCATATGGATCTTCTCTCTATGGAAGACCAACTCATACACTGTAAAGCCCACAATAGAATCAATGGATCAGTTTTCTCTGTGTCCTTTATCTATGGATCGAATTCGGAAACAAACCGGCGAGTTTTGTGGGACAATCTTTGAGATAAAAGCAACCAAATTCGAGAAACTCCGTCGGTTGCTCTAGGGGATTTTAATGCAACCAAATCATCTTCGAAAGGATTGGGACGCATTGGAATGCTCGGAGCTCCATGGAGTTGGATACATGCCTCATCGATTGCGACCTTAATGATTTGTGCTATGATGGAGCTTTCTTTACGTGGAATGATGGCCGGGATACAGCAACACGTATTTATAGGAAATTAAACAAAATTGTGGTTAATGGGAGCTAGCTTTCTGAGTTCGCAAATTACAAAGCATCCTTCCTCCCGACTAGAATCTCAAATCACTCTCCTACTTTATCGCATCTGGACGGAGCTAGTCAGATGAGGAAGGGCATATTTAAATTTAACTTCCTCACCAAGCATCAACAATTTATCCAAGTCGTTCAGGAAGCATGGTAGGGGGAGGTGCATGGTGTCTTGATGTATCAGCTCGTATCAAAATTGAGGAATACAAAGCTGGAACTAAAGAGGCTTAATACTCAAGTGGGAAACATTTCAAAGGAGGTTACCCGCTTGAGAAAGAACTTGGAGGATTGTCAAAATGCAACTCATCACCACCCGTATCATGTTGGGATTCTCGAAGATGAAAAGCAATGCAAACATTCTTATCTTCAAGCCTTGGATCGGAAACTGGAATTAATACAGTAGAAGGAAAAAATCAAATGGCTTCGGCCAATACTTCTTTCGTACAATCATTGGAAATAATAACCGTAATAGAATCCTCTCCCTTCTTAGAGGAGATGAGACACCAACTAGCGGTAAGGAAGAGGTCCAGAGTTTGATTGTAAATCACTTTTAGCAGCTTTTGGGGCCCAGTCGTGCGGCTTCACCCATGAACAAAAAAATGCATTAGGTCGTACATCCTTCGTACTGTTCCAAGGGAGCTTCGTAAATCTCTTTGTGATTCGGTGTGTGAAGAGGAAATTCGAAAGTCCCTGTTCTCAAGTGAAACGAAAGCCCCGAGTTCTGACGGGTTCTCCTCGAAATTCTTTAAGGAGTGCTGGCACATCGTAAGCCCTACGAAAATGGAGGTGGTTTAGGATTTCTTTATACATGGTAAGCTCCTCAAGCAAGTAAACGCTACCATTATTAGTCTCATTCCTAAAGTGACTTCCCCCTCCAAGGTTTCAGATTTTCGATCAAATTCCTATTGTAATGTTATCTATAATATTATCTCAAAGATTATTGCAAATCGCATCAAGCCTATCCTTCCGTCATTGGTTGATAGCTCCCAAATAGCCTTTATGACAAGGAGACATATTGGAGACTATTTTACTTGCCCAGGTATTACAACATAAATATTATTTTGGAAAGGGAGTACCTTGATGTGCAACGAAGGTGAACTTGATGAAAGCCAATGACTCCGTTCACTGGGATTTTATTATGGCTACTCTGGATTTGATAAGCTTCCCTCCGAAGATTGTTAATTGGATCAGCCAATGTATTTCTATCACCTCCTCTATTAATTTAAATGGAGAATCGATAGAGTTTTTCAAAGGAGTAAAGGGTCTTAAACAGGGTGACCAATTATCACCATATCTATCCGTTCTAGCTATGGAGGCTCTCAATGGAATTATAGGAAGGAGGGCTCATCAAAACAGCAACTTCTAGTACCACTGAAAATGTGAATGTACTCGTACAGTGATGCTTGCTTTTGTAAACAACCTACTGCTCTTCTCCAAAGCTAATGATGAGTCCGTGAGGATACTTTAAAGATGCCTTGAAGAATTCAACATACTTACAAGGCTTTTAGTAAATCATGCAAAAAGTGAGATTTTTGTATGTACCAGTGATGAAAACATTGAGAAGGAAGTCCTTGACATCATGGGTTACAAACGGGAAAAGCTTCCTATTCGCTACCTGGGTGCCCCTCTCATCACTACCAAACTGTTGGTAAACGATTGCAAGCCACTGTTAAATAATGTAATGAAGAGGGTATCTTCGTGGAAGAATAAATGGTTGTCTTTTGCTGGCCAGCTTCAACTAATCTCTTCAATCATGTCTATAATGCATCTATACTTGACTTTGATTTTCCGTATTCCTAAAGTGGTGTTAACTAAGAAAGAAGAGTACATCCGACGATTCCTCTAACATGGATCCATAGATGGCAAAAACGCAGCAAAGGTAGCTTGGGAAGACGTCTGTTCTGCAAAGGATGAAGGAGATCTGGGCATCAACAACCTTTTTGCTTCAAACAAGGCATTAATAGCCCGGCTCATATGGAGAGTCATCACTAAAGATCCTTCTTCGGTCTGGTCCACATGGATACACAAATACAGGATTAAAGATCAATACATCTGGACCATAAAAATACCTAACAATGCAGCATAGAGTTAGAGAAAGATAGTGAAGCTTTGGCCCAATCTTCATCCCATGATCCGATACCACATTGGTGATGGAGCTAGTACCTCTTTATGGAATGATAATTGGCACCCACTAGGTCCATTAAGCAACAGATTTTCTAAGCGTATGATAATTATTACAGGGTTACCTCAGAACACTAAAGTTCAGGCTATCATTTATAACGGATCGTGGCAGTGGCCTAATAAGCATGACGTTGAGGTCGCTAGCATTATGGAAAAAATGCCTACCTATTCCCCCAATGTTTGTCGCAGAGATAAGATTAGGTGGTTGGGCAGCTCCAATGGTGTATTCACTGTCAAATCTTCCTACAAAGTCTTCCAAGACACAAAAGCTAAAGTGATATGGGGAAGGTTAGTTTGGGGCTCGCATTACATCCCTATACATGCATTTACCCTATGGCTAGCAATTCGGAGGAGATTAAGCATATTGGACCAAGTTGGGAACTTCATTCAAAAATGTAATATGTGTGCTCTCTGCCACAATAGAATGGGGAGCCATGATCATTTATTCTTCAATTGCTCATTCTCAACTTAAGTTTAGAGTCTGATGCATTGATATGCGGGAGTGAGTTGTCCTTACAATGAATGGGAAGCAAACATTAAATAAGCAGCCCTCAGATGGAACGAAACAAACCACAAAGCACACTCTTATTGGCTCACATTAGAAGCCTCAGTGTCTTTTATTTGGAGGGAGTGCAACCAAAGAACCTTCAACAAATCTCCATCTAAGACCGTGATTCAGCTAGTTAATATGATCCGGGCCATCGTACGAAACAAGTTGGAAATGTGTACCTTTGAAAGAGAAAACGGTAGCAGATCCATCATGATTAGATGGAACTTGCCTCTAGATTGTATTAGGCATCGATGATGTAGCTCTTTCTTGCTAGTGATTTGGTCTCACGATGTATTATAGCTTGGGGTATGCCCTAACATATATGCTCTAATCCAAGGTAACTTGGACTTAGAACATTGATTTTGTTAATTCCTTCTTTGTTTTAATATACAATTACTTACCAAAAAAAGACTTAGAGCTTAATTGTAACTTAAGCATTTTGTGCATCCCTGGAATTCAATAGTTGGCTGATTATACTTATAGTCCAGTTTTATTGAACTTCAACTCGTTAGACATTTGAATTCTTTTATGGGCATTGGACTTTTGAGTCTCAATTCTCAAGCCCCCGAGCCCTGGAGTATTTTGGTGTGTAACTATTCTGATGGTCCTCTTCAATTGACACCTAGATGACCGCCTACTAAGGTCTATGTATTGAGTCGACAATTAGTGTAAATAGGTTGTCTAATTCAAGGTCAGCATTGGTCTATACTATATGTATCTGCAACAGTTATTTCAAGCATAAAAGCACACGAAATTGAGTAGAAATTAAAATTTGAATAAAATTTCTTCATATCTTATTGATAAAATTTTGAGTACATTCATTCTTGTACAGGCAACCTAAGCAGTGGGTAGGATGTACCTCCATACTCCTATGTTAAACCATCACTGATAATATTTTTTTCATTCGAATGACATTTCATGTTCATGGGACCAATTTTCTAGTCTGGGACCACAGTTTATAGGCCTCATTCCGAAGCACAGTAGCTACTAGGAACAACTCTTCCCATGTGACAAAACTTGTTCTAGTGCTATTTTTCCAGTGGCTCCATTGTTCCTCAGATTAGGTAGCTTTTGCATGTTTGTGCCTTCACCCTCCAGTTGTAAAACTGTGCTAATCATTGCCACTTTCCTAGCTTCTGAAGAAGGTCTAGGTTTTACCTTAGGAATTAGAAGTTCTGCATGGGATCGAAGTTAATCATTTAGGACTTGGTAATCTGATGTTTACTAGGATCACTTTGTGCCAAAGCATAGGATGTAGTGCATCTCCATAGTGGTCTCCCTAGGTGTCGTGCAGTATGCCCATAACACTACTAGGAGTTCATCTATCCAACCACCTTCAACTTTATTTAGCTTGTTCTTTAGTTCGTTAACAAGAGTCCAATTGATCCAAGTGTGGATCAATCGGATCTTCAGGCCTTGAAATTAAGGCATGTGCATTCCAAGCCTTCTTTCCATTGTTGATATCCTTTCCATACTTCTCTGAGTATTTCTTATTTCAAATGTTTATGCATAACATGATTTCATAGCTAAGAAGTTTATGTTTAACATGCGTGTAATATCTTCCTCATTCTTTTGTAAAAATGCATGAAATCCGTATCTAAATTCATGTATATTGTATAATTTAGCTAGTTCCTGTAATATTCTTTCATGCATGTTCAAAATTTGTGATATAACGTCCTTCCCTTTTTGAACTCTGTTTATAAAAGTTCTTGCATGTCAAATTTGAAGAAAATATACTCTACATGTTCTACAAATTTAATAAAATTGCTCCACATGTTTAATAATGAAGATGACTTCCTGAAATATTTCCATGTTACTGTTTTCTATAATATCTGTTGTAAATTTCTAGAAAGTAGTTCTTTATATGCATTGGAAAATTACATGTTTAAATCCTTACACATTTTATACCATGCATGCTAAGAATTTATAGAATTTGAAGAGAAAACTTTACATTATGCTAAGAATTATGAACATTTTCTCCAAAATGAGAAACTTAAGAAATATGAAAAAATGTATAGAGTTTTCATAAGTATAAATATCAGATCATGATAATAGTTCAGCGAGTAGTATATTATGATATGCTTTAATATAATGGTAATCGAAATTTGAACCTATTATCTACAGGTGAAAGCGGCGTTCGACCTCGTCTATAAGATTATATGTACAATGGCCCATTAACGAGTTTTGAATAATAGCTTACGATCTTTAGTTGTATGAAAAAAAAATATAACCCAGGCTTCGATTATCCGCTCATTTAGTCAGTGAGACCCTACTAGCCCTTAGTCCCTAAAAAAATCATATTTGAATATGATTTGATGACATGAATTAAATAAGAATATGACAAGTATACCTAAAAAGCTAAGAATATGTATTATCATGGTATTTCATTGTATTGCACTAAAATCTAATGCATTATTTCTTCCGATATGTTTTAAATACAAATTATATGTATAGTTGCAAAACTATATGTCTTACTGAACTTTCGACTCACTCATTGATTCTGTTTTACTAACCCCTTCAAATGAGAGGCTTGGATACTTGCGTGATGATTAGGATTGAAGAAGAAATTGTTCGAGGATCATAGAATTCTAATTATGAAATATTGATGTTGTATTTTACATCGTTTGGACAATAGTTAATATGTTTATGTTATTCAAATAGCAGTTTGTAAACACTGAGTTGAATGTTCATTAAATTGGTATCTTATGAGTGTCGTTTATGTAATTTACGGATTTATAGAGTCATGGATGTCAATTGGTTGATAGTAGACAGCAACAAATTTTGATTTCAGTTGATTTGTGTACTTTAAAATTGTATGGATTANGGAAGCGGTGGCAACGGTGGTCGCTGGGAAGGCCGGCGATGGTCGTTTGAGGTAGCAGGCGGCGGCGGCAACAGCGCGGGAGGCCTCGTGCAGAGGAAGGAGAGGGCAGCCGCGGGCTTCGTGTGAGGAAAGAGAAAGGCCCAAATTGGGTGCTTCGAGACATCTTTTCTTCAGATCTGTGAAGTATAAAGTTAAGGCAAGTATCCTCTAATCCTATTCTTAGTTTGATTTAATTTTCGATACATTTTGACTACTGTGGGAGATTTTACTAACATACATGTATTTTTATACACACCCAATTTATTAATTATGCACATGCATGTATGTTTTATTAGTTGTGCGATGGTTTTACACTAGTATTTATGATTTGGAGGGTTTTCGGACACCCTGATAGTATATATATATATATATTTGTGTATTCGTATATTGTGGAACTATGAATCGGGCCTTGCATTAATCATGCATGCTGTCGAGGGCGAGGTCACTACGGGACCATGGCGGTGCGAGACCCGATAGGTCGTTCTATGTGATCCAAGGCATGAGATATTGGTACTACTCCCGACGGGGACGTATATGATATGGCTATTTCCGCCAGAAGGAAAGTTGAGACGTTTAGTAGCTGATCTACCCCACTGTGTATTTAAATGAGAACCATCGTAAGGAATTGACGGAACTAATATATTCGGATGTCCTAATATATAACTAAAACTTGATGTTGCACCCAAAACCACGGGTGGTAAAACATAGTGAGCAAGTTTCTAATCTATGGGAGACAGTACATGGGTGGCCTTGAGCTACTGGCCTAAATCGTAGCCGATATAGTCGTGGTTATCGGACGATGGTAACCCTTCCTCAAGTTGGTATTGTTTTTATCTTTGGTTCTCTGATTTCGTACATGCTTTGTAATTCTGCATATATTTGGGTGGAGGATGATTTTGAGATACATTGATTGGCCCACGGATGGGCGATAGGAATGTTTTGTACGTATAAATATGTGATAAACCTGGAACGTGTTTTAATTTATATTTTAGTTCCGGTGGTCTTCTCTCGATTTCTGCATTATGAAATTTAAATCCGGACGATGGTATGTGTCCCACACGGATGCGATGATGGTCGCAATTATGTAATGTGACCTCGGATCATATAATATGATATCGTTTATGAGATTTGACAGGATCGTATTTATTATGATTATGTCTCGGGGGGACCGTTTGATATGGACAATGATTTAGTACGAGACATCTTCTCGGTTTTCGGGTATTTCACGAACATTGTGTTCTGTTTTACGTGATTGCTATGCGATATCCCCACTTCTGATTTATGTGTATTGTTTTATACGATGTTAATACTTGCTAAGCTCTAGGCTCACGTTTTCATATTTTATTCCTTCAAACTAGTGACATGGATAGACTTGTAGGAGTTCAGATGTGATCTGACATGGCATATCTCTATCGGTGAGTGGAGATATTTATGTTGGTATGTTTCTAATCCCGATGATGTGTTATGGTTATTGTTTATAGCCGGATGATGGTCTTAATCCTTTATGGGATATATTGGAGTTATTGCATTATATCGATGAGTTGTTATTATATTCAATACCTCCCTTGTGATGTGTTGGATAGCAGGTCATATATTATATTTATCCGAATTTATATCCGATAAGATCTTGTGCGAGTTTTATTATATCGGGTCCTCTATGTATATGACTGTCATGCACGGGTTAGGTTTTCATAATTGATAGAAATATTATTATTGATTTTATTTTGACCTGCATATATTGTGTTCTTGGGTCGTGACATGAGATGTGACATGCAGTTTCAAAAATTGTAGGTTTACCTTCAACCACTAATGGCGATGCATCCGCATCTTGAGCCATCACCGCAAAAACTCTTTCCAAAGCACTTGGCTTACTCGTCGTTTACCTCATGGGATGTAGGCAATCTTTAATCATATAGCTGAATTAGACACAGTTGAAGCACACTCACAAGAGCCTATAGCACGATCTTACTCCGTGGGATTTTCCACAATGAGGGCACACAAGTTTTGATTGTTAAGGGCATGGTATATGCTGGATTTCAGCTCCCTTTCCCCTATCCAATGACTTTGATCTTTTGTAAGATCCTTCCAATCCCGAACTTTGACCTCATTGGCTGGCCGACTTCTTCTCAAAAAACATCTCTCTCCAACTCTTGTTCAAATAAGAGATCTCGATCTAACACCCCTCCATAGATCCTCAGCCTCAAGGTTATGAGTTGTCTTCGAATTGATTGTTCAAGCCTTGTAAAAATTTTATTGCCCTCCTTGCCTCATCATAAACAATGTGAAAAGTATAGCGAGATAGCTCCGTGACTTTTGGTATCGTACTCCACTACGGTCCGGTTTCTTGTCATAAATAGGCAAATTCATCCTCCTTTTACTCCCTCAAGCTAACTGGGAAATACTTCTCTATGAAGGCATCCATGAACATCTTCCAATAAATCTGCTCATTCTACAATCCCAAAATTCGTTTCTTCATGAACTACCAATGATTTGCCTCTCCTTCCAACTTGTACGAAGCAAAAACAACTTTACTATCCTCCAGAGAGCGAATGACCTCAGACCTTTTCAATTGACCGAATCCAAATTTCAGCCGTGGTAGGATTTGAGTCGCCCATTAACTTTGTCATCCTCTCATTGGTAAACCGGTTATACATCGTTGTGGATGCCGTTGGATTTGCTGTCATTGAGTCCAGGTTTTGAAACCTTTGAGCCATTGATTCCATTATATCAGTCATTCTTGCCAAAATAGCTAAATACTCCTCCCTATTAGGGTGAGAATTTGAGCCAAAATTGCCTTATCTAGATGATATCTTTCAATTTTATCACAAAATAATTCACCAAATTAGATCCTCAAACCAAAATAAAACTCTCTTTACGATTTCCTCGATACCACTCCTATGGCATCCCCGTCTCAATGCCGCAACAAAATTAGTCCATCTTCTGTTAATTTATCCAATTATTAAATCAAGTCATTTTAAATCTCAAAACTCGAAAAGTTGACAAAAAATTTCTAAAAAATCCAAAATCAGCATCGGACATGAACCCACAATCTAATATCAATAGATGACCTGAAATAAGGTAATGAATTACATTACAGGACCCGAAATACCACATCATCAAGTGGCTCTAATTACTAAAAATAACCTAATTCAAAACATTAGTAAGGACAAGCACCTTTTTGATATCAGAGTACTAAAATTCATAGCTCAATTGAACTATTGAAAAGCGAATCAAAATCCAATTACATTGCCAACAAGAACATCACAGTTATTAAGTAATGCAAAAACCAGCATCGGAAACAAAATTTAACATTCTAAAGCTACTGTTTTGGGGCATAATACCACATTCAAATCATTCTAAATTCTAATTCTAATTCCTCAGACAACTCTTCTACCAATCCTCCCTACCTGCAAGTGTAATCTAAGCTGCTAATTTGAAAGAATTTAGCAAAAGAAAACAAAACAAAAGTGAGCTAATTACTTAATAAAGTATATGAATTTTTATAATCAAATGTACAATTTATATTAAAACATGTTGGAAGGAACAATAAATCAAAATTTAGATGTAAGACCATGAATTTTAATAACAATCATGCAAAAATTTCAAATAACTTTTTTCAGTTCTTAATCTACAATGCATTATAAAAAAATATGCTCAAATTATACTAACTCTTATGGACCAAAGATTAATAGGGCCTCATCAACAAAGAAGCAAATAATCGAAACTCGAGTTATATATTTTTTCACACAATCAAATACCTTACGCTGTTATTCAAGACTTGTAGGTGGGTCATCATACATATAATCTTGTAAACAAGGCCGAATATCGACTTCAACCCACAGATGATAAATTGAACCTCGATTGCCACTTTAATATGCTAAGACAAGTTATAATATATCATCGCTGATTTTTTACAATGGTTTGTGTATAACGAAGAAAAAACTCTACACATACAAATAATCTTTTGTATTTTCTCATATCAAAGAAGATATCCTTAATCCTTTCACAAATTTTAGAGTTTACTTTATAATTATTTCAAAAACTTGTCATGTAATGCATAAAAATTCTGTAGAAGCTAAACTATACAAATTTTAAAATATACAAAAGCTACATTATGAAATTTTCAACATGTGGGACTTTTTATATAAGAATTTTAAAAGAAAATCAGTAAAAGTTCTATGATTTCAACATTTCTTTTCAATTATCAAACATAGATGGACAATTTATAGCAAATTCAAGACATTTAAAGCATAAGTTTAAGGATTTAGAACAAGGTAAAACATTATATATGAAAATCAAAATATATAAGGACAATAAAACAAATTTCAGAACGTACATGAGTGGAAAATGTATAGAACTAGCTTGACAGCACAATATCTGTGAATTAAGGAAATGAACTTTATGAAATTTATAAAGAATGGGAATGAGAGTCCATGCTTGTGGAGTACAAAAGGTTTAGCTATGAAAATATGACATGTATGGGTATTTAGAATAATAAATATTCAATAGAGTAGAAAAAAGCAATAATAAAGGAAAGAGGGCTTAGAATGCACTTCCCTTGCTTTCTAATTCACTAAAATCTTTCTTAGATTCACTTTAAATATTCTCTTCAAGCCTTTTCTTTGTCATTTTCTTTCTTCTCCTCTTCTCCATCTCTCTCTTCCCTCAAAAATATGATGAAAATAATTGAAAATCAGCCAGATGAGACTTATATAAAAGACTAGTGCACATGCGCCCGTCAGGTACGTATCAAGCATTGAGACAGAGCAATAGTGCACGAGCATCACTTCAGGTGCACACAAATATTGATAATTTACTAAAAGTGCGCTTAAGTGTTAGTCGGGCATCCTTCAAACGCAACCATTTTGCCCAGAACACGCAAGTGCGTGTGTCAAATACCGATTAAGCATCACTCAATCCAATATGACCCGATCAAAAAGTTGACTTTGACCAAATTCTTCATTTGACCTCAAAACTTTCGTTTTCTTATCTTAATCTCATTCAAAATTATAATTTGAAACTCGTACCTTACATTCATATTCGAAGGTTTGAGGTCTTTAATTTTGTTCTGGGACATTTAAAGCCTTATAACCATCATATTGAAATATCAGATGATATCTACAAGGGACATCAAATCGATACATGTTCATGCCATGGGAACTAAGATTCTCAAGGTAACTAGCAGCCACACTAGGGTAGGGAGAAGTCTAAAGACAATCGAGGTAGTTACATGTATGATCTTAAAGGTCAAGTAACCTCATGTGCATCTAGTTGATGGGGGGGGGGGTCATACTTTGGTCTTTGGTTACAATAGTGAATACAGTCTAAAGAGACTTACTTTGATTTTCTAGTTGTACATCACACCTCAATTGTGTAAGGGTTCAGCAAAATCCAGTTTTCTCGATATCTTATTTTAATTTATTGGATGTAGGGAAACTTAAGCATATTTTATCTATTATTTTGTTGATTATATATAGCATATTGATCATTTGGCTAACTCCTCGATTTTTTGTTCCATTTTGCTATATTAATTACAGGGACTTCAGAGACTTAAATGTAAAACAGCATGGCCGAATCAGAGTTTCAATGGGATGTCTCTAGATCAAAATAACACAAATTTTATTTCTCTTGTATTGTTATTAATAGGATTGGATATTATACTGTAGTCGTTTCTATCATTCATTCAATCATGAATATTTCTTTGAAGATGTTAGGAATCTTAAATAATAATTGAAGATGGATGATTATTATTGTTTGAAGTTTATGTATTGTATTTACGGTTTTCCACAAAACAAATGGATGGCTAGTAGGGTGAAACAAGCCGGATTGTGACAAATAAAAACTCATTTCAATTAATAGTCATGGAATCCATCTAAAATGAGAGTAGATACAACATGGGGGTCAAAAAGTGAAAAATTACGTGTCATATCGTCATTACTAAAACTAATGACTTCTTTCCCTAACCCTAACTTTTGCCTCTAGTACGGAGAAGCTTCTTTTGGCTTCTTTGTAGTCATGACTATTGCCGGCCGAGTAGAGACCATGTTGATAACCAACCACCACTCGGTTACATAATGGTTCAGGTGGCTCGTTGCAATCATGGTTTTTCCCGAAGGCTTTTGGATCCTACAGGTAATTCTTAAGAAAAACTCCTTTAGATCAAGGCTTCGATCCTTTTTACAAGGTCCTTTAGTCTTCTGTATCGTAACCTTGAGACTAATAACAGTGGCAATACTTGGAATGGTCTCCCACCTCTGGGTTCTTAACCGAATTAGGCTACTTCAAGAATTTTTCATTTTGAATCTACCTCATAACGTTAGTTCGATTATCTGTAAGTGGGGTGCGGTACAATGGCTTAAAAGATTGGCATGAGTCCGATTCGGTCTTCTGATGTTTTTGATAGTTGTTGACTAGATTGCCAATGTTGTTCCTCCTCTTTCCACCGCCAGATTGTTTTGGATGAGATATGTAATCAGGTCTCTCAAGCCTTTGTCTTCCCCCACAATAATGTGAGCCCAGGTGATCATCTCAGCCTCCAAGAACATCTTAGGGTCCTACTAGACCAATGGCTTGAAGAAGTCACCAATTGAATGGTCACCATTGAAACATTGAGCTTTGCTTCGTCATTAAGTTTGGAAATACTTTGGGCTTTGGCATTAAATCGGTTCAGGAAGCACTTCAGGCTCTCGTTGGGAGCATGTTTGACTTTAACAAAGTATTAGGGTCATGAATAAAAATATCAATATCATTATCAATTACAATTATATCAATATCAAACATATCGAATAATACATATCGATATCACATTAATCGAACATAAATTTTAAAAAAAAAATCGTAAATAAATAAGACCGTATATCAACTGTTTCGACCAATATATCGGCCAGATATTGACCATATTGGCCAATATTCTAAATATTATCCAATATATGAGTTGTATTAGCCGATATGAAATAAATAGCAATATTGTCATTGTATCAAAAAATATCGATATTGAAGGCCCTAATACTGGTACATATTACCCGATATGTATTATAACGGCCAATTTTACATCAATGGTCATGGTTGTTTCTCTTCCCTTCTGATGGAGATAAAGTGGGATATGATTTGGTTGGCCAATTCCTAAAAACTTCTAATTGAAATTGGTCCTAACCTTTAGAGCCAAATTCTAGTTTCTCCCTTTAGAGTTAAAAAGAAATATTAATATAAAGGATGCATCCCCTAAGTTCTAGAACCCAAGCAGCGTACGGAAGTAGTCAACATGATCTATGAGATCAGTACTTCAATCGTACGACTCTAGAGTTAGCATCTTATACTTGTGGGAAGTGATTGCCTCTAAATCTGGGATAAAAAGTTCTCCCTACTAAGGCTGCTTGATCGCTCAAGCTTCCTTGAAAACTTGCTTCTCAATCTTTTTGATCCTCTCTTTTACTTCAATGGCAGAAGTGATTCTCCAAGAATTAAAGAAACTCATTTGCTCAGGCCTGCTTAGCAAGGACCAGGAGAATTCATGGAGTGTTGCTGCTCGACCCTTCTTCCCTTTGGGATCGAGGTTCAGAATCCCAAGCATATATGAAATCTCCAGAGATTTCTCCCTATCTCTAAAAATCCAATCAACCTTTGAAGTGCAAGGAGATAAATCAATGAGAGGCCTCGTGGCCTATCAGCAACTTAGGTCATGTCTATGTCTTCTTAGATGCAGCCCTCATTCATCGATCTTCTCGTGGAATCGAGGCTTGTGGGAATCGGGTGTTAGCCTACTAAGGCTAGTCCCTAAACCTGTTCTGCAATGTTTTGATCATCTGAGACATATCCTAAAGTTGAGCAGCCATATCCTCAATGTCCTGAGCTGTAGGAAAGTGAGCGCTTATCAAGCTCTCATTATTTTGATGGACGCCCTGAGCAGAAAGTCCTATGAAACTTGATTTGATTGACCATCAGCCCTTATGTTGACCATGGTAGCTTCCTTATGGATCTTAGTGGGTGATAGGATACACTCGAAGGAGTTTCTTAACTCGTGCCCACAAATAGCACCGTGATACATGCATGAGATCTAAATTCGGATCGAAAAGTTTCTAGAGTAAGTTTTTGAACCTTTAAATCTAAATCCTATATACTATAAACCCAAACAAGAGTTCAGAGATTTAGAACTGACTTCTCGATTTATTCTCCAGCACTCAAATTCAACTAATGCGTCGAACTAAAAAGTTAAAAAGAGAGAAAGTAGAGGAATTAGAGGACTAGGCTCCGAGTGAATTATGGAAAGTAGAATATCTAGATGGCAAACTCCCAAACTCTTCGATGTGTGGGTTTAAGTGCTATACAGCATGGGAAGAATGAGATGCCATACATTTCATATTACAAAGATCAATAGATGTCCAAATTCGAGAATGATCTTGTCAATACGCTGGAACATAATATGCCCCTTTCTTTGCAAAGGGATTTCATATTATAGGGGTGCTAAGCCAGTTATGGACAGTTGATGCCCATTCTCTTGAGAAGTTGTTAGTAATTATCCAGTGAAGGAGTTACCAGTCGTTCTCTTTAAGAGAAATTGTCGGTCATTTTGGCTGGTTGCCAGAATTGACTATTTGTGATCATGGGTTTTGGAAAATCGCTTTTGATCATGGGATCATAGGGATTGTGGTTGTTCAGATCACTGATAAGTCATTGTCAAAAGATCCATGAATTAGCCAAGCATAGAGAGTCGGTTATCTTGCTTGCCAACTTCTCTTTCCTTATCTTACCACTTCCGATCTACATTTACCTGTCTTCTCCTAGTGCAACTGTACTCTAACCCTTTCTATTCTCCAGCATCTTGATCACTCGATCACCTGATATATAGTCACCCACTTATAGATAAAGCTTATAAATCTGGCTCAACTTCTTGTTGCCTCCCCCCTAGAGCGGATAATTGATAATTTGGACTTGACAATTCAGGCCTATCATTCCAATCTCAACCTAAAATCGGTGGGTTCATATTAGTTTGAATTTCTAACCCATCAAGTATTAACATATGTCTACAGATTCCTCTGTCTTTTGGCAATTCAATACTGTCCATCATAACAACTCTCTTAGCACATCTAGAGATGAATATTCAAATAGGAGCACCTAATGGAGATCATGCTAAGTACGACTATGTGAACAACATATGATAAAGACTAAGTATTGCAAATCAACTGGGTTATACAGGTACAACACCGTTAGAAGTGCCAAATTCTTCAATGTATATCAATAATAGTACTTTTGAACATTTATCCCAAAAGATGTCTTGCCATAGCAAATAAAATTACAATAAAAATAGCTGATTGAAGCAAAAGACATTCACCTGCAAGAACCTCGTTCTTGAATGTGGTACCAATGAGATTTGCAATAAAAAGTGGAGGCAGAACCAACGATAATATCACAGCAACAGGAGCCACTAACCAGAGGAATGAACCAGTATCCTCCTTGAAAGGGGCTGAAACCAACTTGCTCTCTTCTAGCGACTGGTATGTCAGCCCATAAAATGAAACTGACCCTGATTTACCATGAAATGGTTCGACCTCACCAAATTTAATCCCCGTAACTCCAGTGGTACCCCTTCCTGAAATGCGCAAATTCTTGTCGATGGTTGAAGCACGTACTCTAATTGCTTGGTGTAACTTATATGACAGGGACTCCTTATTTACCCATCTCAAACAGGACTCAATTGCTGCAAAAACAACCTTTTATTTAGAACTTAGGGCGAGGAAAAATGTCTCTTAGAATTTTGCAATATTAAGCTTACATAAAAAAAGGACCAAAACACACAAAATTGGAGAAAAATGAATTATGAGATCCAACAATATCGACCTATGCCCAGGTTAAAAAAACCAATACCAAATCTCCATAAATTCATTAAGGTTCTTCGTCTAGTAAACTGCAATCTATACTTGTTACGGGATCTTTGCAATGATACCTCCTAAAATAAAAACGTATATTGTATTTTATATTTTATAAACCGGGGGGGGGGGGGG